>JAULBM010309288.1:0-14227 GCA_032357055.1 Geukensia granosissima | reverse complement strand
TATAATGGGGGTCAAAGAAAAAGTAGCAGTATGGGAATATTTTTCAATTTGCCGGGCCACCCCTGGAGATAAATAATGACCAGCCCCTAAATATGTAGGAAAATTGATGAAAATTTTTAAAATGTGATAAAAATGAAGCAAGTAAAGTTTTTTTTAAACTTTTGAATCTTTGATTTTAGGAGCGAGCAATTCCAAAGAACTAGTAATTTGGAGTCGCCTCAGTGAAAATTTTCTTAATATGCACGGAATTAAGTTTAAAATTTATGCCAAAATATTATAATAATACCACGTCTAAACAATTTCCCAAAAGTTCACACTGAACAAAATAATTATAATCAACAGTAAGAACAAGGGCGAAACCACTCAGTGCGAACTTGAATAAGGGCGAAACCACCCAGCGCGAAGCGGGATTAGGGCGAAAACACTCAGGTGCGAACTTGGTTCAGGGCGAAACCACCCGGAACCGTAATGGACAGACCCTGCAATATAACGTTCCTTGTAAGGACAGTAATGTGAAGGAAGATCAAATTCTTTGAAATTTATAAATATTAGTCTGGATTCTTACCAAAAAATTCAACAGTACATCAACTTTTAGAAATATATGATTGTATTCTTAATGCTTTAGAAAGAGTTTCATTTTTTGCGACTTCTCTAAAGCTTTTGAAAAGGTTTGGCATAAAGGGTTACTACATAAACCAAATTCTTACGGCATCGATGGAAATTTACATCGATGGTTTCACGATGGTTTCACGATTATTTAAATGAAAGAAAACAAAGAGTTGTCATCAAAGACCATTCTTCTCCCTTCCATAGCATCAAAACGGGTGTTCAACAGGGATCTGTTCTAGGGCACCTTTTATTTATTATATATATAAATGATATAGCAGAGAATCTCATATCACTAACAAGACTTTTTGCAGATGATGCATCATTCAGTTGTTCAGGTCCTGTTGAATCAGGGATACAAGCTGTGATTGGTCATGATTTGAATGCACGGAATGAATGGTCGGATAAATGGCTTTTGTCATTTCATCCAGATAAAACTGAAATCATGCTATTTACAATATGCCCCCAATATTAATGTTAAATTTAAAGGAATTGAATTACCAGTCACATTCCCATAAACATCTAGGAGTAGCCTTAAGTAGTGACGCTAAATGGAATTTGCATGTTGATAATATTATCTCAAGTGTACCCATGCATTTGAATATACTACGCAAGTTAAAATATAAGTTATGCAGGTCCAGTTTGGAGAAATTGTATTTGGTTAATATTCGACCTATATTCGAATATGCATGTATTTTTGTGGTTATAATTAAGATAATAATAAATAATAATAATTTGAATTTTAACTATTGAAAAAAATTTAACATACTCAAATTGTCATATTTCATATTTAGAATAAATAAGGCGAGATGAACCAAAATAAACATACACTTATGTTTCTCAAGCTTTAGTTTTTCGTGTAGTGTATATATACTTTAAAAAAATAGGAGATGTGGCATGATTGTCCGTGAGACAGCCACCCACTGAGCTAAAGTTTTCAACGATGGCTGATGAGGTTCCAACATGTACTGCTGAGCGTTAACATGTATTATAAAAATAGGAGATGAGGCATTGTCCATGAGACAGCAACCTACCAAATGACAGTAGAATTTAAACTTCTACAGGTCCCAATACGACATTCAACAATGAACAAGAGTCCATACCATAACGGCCCCGAAATACAAAATTTTTAGTATATTACACACTGGAACAGAATAAAAGCGATGTTGACTTTCCTAGAAGATATAATACATAAACGAGATCATCACGTTCTGGTGGACGTTGTTTTCAAAGAAATTGCCACACTGAAAAATATGTTGTTAACTAGTTTTCAGATTTAAAGTATATAACAATTAATTATATACGCGATAATGGAGACTCTTTATTGCCTGTTCGTATGTCAATGCCACCATCGAGTTTTTTTGAAAATAAGTTAATATATTATCGATGTCCAGATATCTATGCAAACTTTGCAGGACTTGTATGCAGAATATTATTTCTGTTCAGAATACCGCAGCGAAAAATATCTACCGATTGGGGCAGTTTATTTTGACAAATAATTTTGTTGAGAATGTCATTCCATGTGCACATCTGATTATCATTTTGCTCTCTTAGATATAATAAATAAAAATGCACTTCAAAACTTCAGGCAGAGGGGATACCTTTTATTCACAAAAAGCCTATTTATCCCAGAGTTTGCACATTGAAATTATTAAAATATTAAAAATAAATATGTGTAATATTAATTTCAGTGTAGCACTTTTTACACATGCCTGATCATAAGGTGAACTTGTTCTTAATGTTTCAAACATTAAATGTGTAATGTTCGTTTAGTTGTGGTAAAGCTCTGTGGAGAAATTTGTCACGTCTGCATTACACTTATGCTAGAGAACTGAAGTTCAAAATCTACAAGGACAAGAGACAAACACGAAAAACGTTTGACGTCCTTCACAGAACAGTCATAAGGCCAATCGGGTACCTTTAACAGTCATCATGTGTCACACTATATGGGTCCATGTTGTTCATTTGTTTTTTTAGTTTTTAGTGTTGTGTTTTTGTCGTTTCGGTCTTGTCCTCGTTGTTCTCCGGAGTTTGTCAGTACTTTTACATTTTCCCTTTTCTTCGAATATCCCCTTGGTGTTTCTTGACACATTTTGTAATTAGGGAATTGAAAGCGGGATATACCCTGCAGTGGTGCAGGTAATCAAAATACAACTTTACTAATTTTGAATGAATATTATGAATTTGTACACCACTAGTATTTTTTTGATGCATTTTTCATCAAACTGTTATTTCACTGTTATATTAATTTGTGCAATTGGCTTTCTTCAAGCCATTCTTGTGTCAAAATATTTCGACATTCAAATGAGGTATTTTTGAATGAAATAATTATAGAGAAAACTACCTACTACTATCAGGAAAGTAAAGAAAAAAACAGGTTTCAAAACGTAAAAAATCTTTTATTTACTTATTATGATAAATTCAAGCGCAATTTACGCAAAAATACTTTGGATATTACCAAATTCTATCACAAGAAATAATTTGAATCTTAGATCATTTAATTTTTGCATGTTTTGCACCTCTGTGTATGTTATGTTTTTCCCTTGAATAGATGTAACAATTAACGAAAAGCCAAACAACTGTTTTTTATAAGATTGGGTTAGATACAACTGTCCAAAATTTTTGTTTTACCTAAGAAATTTATGATAAAATGTATTTAACTAATGCTTATATAAATGAAGAAATAGATAAAAGAAGTTTCACCACGTGAATAAAGTGATGTTCATATTTTATATATTGTCGTGTTTTATGTATAGTTTAATATTTTGTATTTCGGAGCCTTTTACAGCTTACGTTATGTTATGTTATGTTATGGACTCTGGTTTATTATTGAAGGCCTTAATGGGACCACAGTAGAAGTTTAAATTCTACAGTCGTTTGGTGGGTGGCTGTCTCATGGACATTCATGCCACATCTTCTATTTTCATAGAAATTTTTAACAATATCTACATATTCATGTTTGTATGATAATCGTTTATGGTCTGAACGTATTACATGCCATAACGACCATAATTCATTTTGCAGACATTCTACCGGTGATTTTCTAATAACACACACAAACCACCATAGCGGTAGCAACCGAAAAAAGTTAATAAGTGTAACCTCACCAATGATATCACCGTCGCCATATGACTGGTCGTTAGCATCTGATAAAAGCGAAGACTACGCTATAAACTCGTTTATAACACCAAGTAAGAATAAACAAATATAGCACACCAAACGAATTTAGCCATAACAAGTGAACCTGTATCAAAAGTTTTACAGTGAAATATATCGTATTATATATCATTGGAACTCCAATTGTTTGCCGAAACTGGAGCTGTAGATCAAAAATTCATTTTTACTTGAAATAAAAAATTCCCCATAGGGTGAAATGTTAATTGTTCGACTTTGTAAATTTGCTTTATTTTGATGGTGCAATGAATAAATGGTCTCAGGTAACTAGACATGATATATATTTTTTTATTTTATGTGGTTTTTTTTTTTTGACAGATAAAAGATAAATTTTTAAGTATTAAGTTGAATTATACTCGAGCTGTAACAGTGAAGCGGAATATTTATATATGAAAACTTTCAATTTTGCAACAATTTTTTTCAGTGTCAAATTTAACATAGAGGGGTATTGGGAATTTTTTTTGTGCAGGGGAAAACCAAAGTTTTAACTCCAGGATGAGCTGCGGCAAAAAATTAGAATTATTATGATATATTTCATGACATTCTTTGTTGCTGAAATTTCAATGTATTTTTACTGAAGTCGTGGCAAATTTCGTTTGGTATATATTACTTCCTTCTCTGATCTTTCTCTTGCATATTTAGTATTTTAGGTTTAAAAAGGCCTTTTTGTTAATCATTATACATTGTAACAGTTTTATAATGTATAGGTATGAATCATATTTATTTGCTAGTACGACGAGATGAAAAATTGAAAACCCCTGTTCAGATCCAAAATTGACAAAATTTGATAATCCACAAGGGTCTATTTTCTTGAAATTGTAATGCCTATTGGCTAGATAAATAAAAAATATACAAAAGGTCAACTTGAGTTATATTGGAAACCTATATTTCAACACCTTCGGATTTGTTATTTACTTGTAAATTTTAAAAATGGATTGACATTGAGCACAGGCCACTTTATCATAAAGCTACACATGTATTTAAAGCGCTCTGTGGTATGGCTCTTATTATTTACAAGAAAGGTTTTCAGGTCGATTACTTAAGCTAATGGGGTTATCTTCTTTATATAAGGATATTTATTTATTTATTTATTTAAACCCGTCTACCTGACAGAACGATCAGTTCGAAAATAAATAACAGTTTTTCTAGAATCTAGAAAATTTATCATCTGGATTTTGGCCGTGATCTGACAAGAACTCATGAGGAATTCAGAATGACGGAAATTCCTCTTCATGAGCTTTTTCGTGTTACGGCGAAAAACTCTAAATTATAAATGTACACTTACAGTTATTGTAAAAACCCAGATTCTTTTTGTCTTCTACTGTTACTAAGTCTGTTACTGGCTTGTGACAGAAACATTAAGTATGTGGCGTTGTTAAACCTGTTTAGGATGGCTCAACCCTCTTTCTGAGCAATGACAAAAAGATATAAAACAAACCTAAAAACTAACGGTTGCAATTTGTTTAATTCACTACTTGGTACGCAGATAATTACAAATACAACAGGAGAGAACATGATGTAACAACCTTTTCTATGGACGGTTTCTGACAGCTAGTTCAAAACTTATCTTGCATGCGTATGCTAGAACGGATTTCGAACACAATATACTCTACGCGTTTTCTCAGAGACCACTCATCAAATCTTAAGGAAACTTCACAGGATTGTTACCCACCATGAGTAGATATGCACAGGAGTATCAAAATTTTCAAAATGGCCGCCATTGCCATGGAAACAGATAAAAGTATAAACGTTTTGGAAAAATGTAAATTGAAGAATTGTTCCTTTGATCAAGGTAAATAAAAATTGGCAAAAAATTGTAATCGGTTGGACAAAATTTTTCACTGTTGCCATGGAAACAAAAAAGGGGGGAATTGTTTTTTTATTTTTGCTTAAAAAGTATTATAAACTGCAGAATATTGTTTTTAAGTGTCTCGGTAGCTTTTTGGGGTTTATCCTTTGCTTTGGGAACAAAAAAGGGGGAGGGGAAAAACTTTTAAAATTTTTTTTGCACTTCAATTATTACAGCTGGCACAGATTGTTACCCACCATGAGTAGAAGTGTGTATGAGTATCAAAATTTTCAAAATGGCTGCGTTGCCATGGAAACGGATCAAGTATAAAATTTTTGGAAAAACGTAAATTTCTTTTTACTCAGCAACTGCTGAGGCATTTTTTGATGAAGATTTCACACATATGGAAAGTTTGAAAACCAACATTGTTTAAAAATTTATCAAAAAGGAATCAAAAAAAGGGATCTCAAATGGAAGATTAATCTAGGGATTTCGTTTGGGAGATATCTGTATGACTCCTGTGATACAGGAACTTTAATTATTATTATTAGTTCTTTGCGGGTAAAGATGTCCGACACATTTCTCAGAGACCGCATGTCGGATCAACTTGAAAGTTTGCATGATAGTAGACCTTGACAGGTAGTTGTGTCCCCCGTGTTTCGTTTTTTGATTGATACCCCAGTGGCTTGACCCCGCCCCCTTACACCCCCAAAATTGGCCTTTACTCCTTAACGGTTCAGATCCCCACCCCAAAACCATATATTTTCTTATTTCATGTGACATGGGGATATCGGCAGTATTATAAATTTTATTCCCGGGGGTTTCCCCACCCCTTCAATATGATAAATTTGGTAATAATTCTTAAACGGTTGAGATCCCCACACCTAATCCATATATTTTCTTATTCCTTATGATATGAGGGTCCCAGAAGAATTTTTTGTCTTATCCCCAGGATGAGCCCCACCCCCTCAATATGACAAAATTGCTTATAACTCCTTAATGGATCATATCCCCACCCCTAAACCATATATTTTCTTGTTTCATGTGACATGGGGATATCAGCAGTATAATTAATTTTATTCCCGGGGGTTGCCCCACCCTCTCAATATGACAAATTCGGTAATAACTCCGCACTGATCTGTCATGATGTATTCCATTATGATAATCCTGACCTTATAACACTAAATAGCAATAAGTAATGATCAATCCAGAGTCATGGTATAGAAAACATCAATTTTCTATTTATTAAAATAAAGAAATCCCTATTTGGACCCCTTTAACTGAACCATGTAAACCGTTGGTTAATTACAAAGTATTTTAAAAAGTTTGAAATATAAATTCATTCAAATATTTTTCATATACAACGTACAAAATTGGTAACTGATACACTGTAAGGACACATGCGGGCTTCTGGTTTGAATAAAAACAATATTGAATACACTTCCACATAAGAGCCCCTTGTTACATATAAAACATGATGTTTTTAACTTTCTTAGGTGCTGTAAAAATTTCATTTCTGTGAAAAAAATTTCATAGCAAAATGTGAAATATTTTCCATTCTGAACCCCTTTCGCTAAATGAGCTTCATAGTAAGATGTAGTACATGTGGGCATCTTATACAACACAATACAAGAACCGTTTGTCCTTTCTAGGAAGTGTTGTAATCTCTTTTATGTGAAAAAAATGAACGGTTCTCTTGTCGGCTTCTTTGGAAGTACAAAGTGGGCTCCTTATTATCACACAAAGTTGACAGCAGACCTAGCGATACTGACCTACATGTACCATACCACCAAATACAAAGTTCCAGTCACTTCTTAAGAAATTAGAGTAATGGTTGAGAGCTGATACAAAAGTCACACAAACGAAATCACTATACTCAACTTGTAATTTTTGCATTTGAGATTTAACCTATCTTTAATAGAAAAGCAAAATTTAATGAATTACCCCTTTTTGGTTTCCATGACCACAACAGTCATGTCTGTCATAGTGATCTTAATTTCTGGCATATTTCAATCAAGCTTGATGCAAGATAGTCCGTGGGCTAGGTAGGTCTACCGTGCACCCCCCACAGGACTGATCCTCACCAAATCTTTTTTATTCGTGTTTATATCTCTTTTCATATTTTAAATGTTAACAAGCATAATATTGGGATGCTTTTAGGTTTTACTGTGTATTTTGTACTCCACCATGTTATTTTTGCCTATTTTCGTTTCACAGGTAATTTAAGGTTTACGGACATTTTATGACAATTAGACATGCATAAAACCATACAAATAAGGTACTGTTGGAAAGATAAGTGTATGAGCTTTTCAAAACATGTCTTTATTTTAAATTTTATTGATTATCAAAACAGTTATAGCAAAAATTCTAGCCCTACCCTTACCTCAATTTCCGGAAAACTCAAATATTTTGCCTTTCAACTATTATACTGAAGTCTGTATGAAGTTTTGATACATAACTTGTATATAATTTAATCAATTATAGATGTTTATTAAATTTTATTACCCCAATGTTGTTTATTTCTGTTATTTTAATACCAAAAATCTTAAAAAACCAGGATTTTGAAAATTTCAGATATTTTCAGTTTTTCTCTATTTTCGCAATAATCCTGGTTTTTTATTGTTGTGATTATGATTTTTATGATTTATGATGAATATTAATTCGAAGATACCAAAGGGTCAGACAGAAATTGTTAAGCCGGAAGACAGACAAGACCATGACCAACAAATTGAAACGAAAGAAAAACCTAGAACACACAACACTACACCTCAGGTGCTCTGTTTCTGAATAAAGTCACCAACTAGGAATCACATTGTTTTCAATATTGTACAAAAAACTAGCGTAACTGTCTTCAATTTTTCCTATGTTAAAACATAACATAAATTTGCTGCATTTGCTTAAATTCTTAAGCACTGAAAACACGGAAAGGCTTCTAAAAGTATTGCACCTAGTATTTGTCCCTGTCGTCGGATTTGGCTTTCCATTTTGATTTGTTTGGATTTGAGTGATTCTTTTGCTGTGTTTGGATCTTTGACTTTCTGTGTTTCGATTCTAATGCTATGGATTAGAGGTTACTCCTTGAAATTTACATAAATCATACACAAAATTACCATATTTATAAAACAATAGTAAATTTGTATTTAAAAATAAAACATATAGGTTTCCCACATATTTTAAAGCGATCTTTCCCTGCATCCAAAAAATCTGCTCCTATTAAATGTTGCTGCATAACCAAAGAATAGCATATTCTTGTGACTAAAGCATTCAACGATAAACAACAACTTTACTTCTTTCGACTAACATACCAACAAGGGGCAAAAACTAAACACCACTATATAAGTTCTGCTGTTGTGATTGTAGCCTTAAACAATGAAAAACAACTTTAACTTCAATGTAAGTTCTTGTTACAAACACTTGTGTCAACGATTAAAAAACTAAACATCACAATGTGAGCTCTTGTTACAATCCTGCAACGATGAAAACAACTTAATCTTCAATGCAAGGTCTTGTGCGAGCTCTTACCACAATTGAAATTAGCAAAAAATAAACACCACAATGTAAGTTCTACTGACTGTAGCCTTCAACGATGTAAAGCAACTTAATTGTAATATAAGTTCTTGTCAAGTCCTTGAACAACTAGCAATGCAAACTACAATGTAATTTTGAAAAAAAAAACCTTCAAAATAGTCATAAGCCTTGAACAATGAACTCATGCGGCAGTGCATCTTAAGTGTCTAAAATCTTGGACATTAAAAAACAGTTTGTATTTAATTTTGAACTCATGTGACTAGAACTTTCAATTAAATGTAAAAATGTGTTCCAGAATGAAAGCTTAAGATTAAATCCTGTACCAAAGAGCCACCATGAATGTTATAAAGTAAGCTCTTGTGATTATGCCTTCGACTATGCTCAGTAATTTTTGTGCGACTTAACCATGCAATGGTTACCAACAATTTAAGTTATACTACCATACATGTCCATAACAATGTAAACTACGATAAAAGTTCTCCAACAACATGGTATCACGGTATTCAATATCTGTTTTAACAGTTAATTTAATTATACATTTCCCCCTATTTGGCTGACGTACTTGCAGTTAATAACATCATATACATTTATCGAAATGAACTGACTAAGAAAAAAGGTTATCAAGACAGCTGTGATTGTCTATTCTCTATCTGAAGTTTTGTTTCACAAGGTTAAATCAAAAACACAATTTAATAGAGAATATTTCTTATTCCCATTGTAAATAGTCTATACCGTGATCGTCCCCTTTGCTCCTTCATACGGTGTATATATTTCTCATTCTTTAATTTTGCATGTTTATGGAGCGATGTTCTAGATTTCAAATCCGTAGGCACAATTAATCTAAGGGAAATGGGTCGATACATCTTCTCGAAAAATTATAGGTCTGGTCTGCGAAAAATACCTAGAAGCTCTAGGGTGTTTGATGAAAAAAATCCTGCTTTCTGAAAAATAACTTGAATAGTCACTGTTTAATAGCGCTTATTGTCCTCCGCCAAAACGTGATGCGGGGAATATGGTAATAGCGGGCATCCGTCCGCCTGCTAAGCAGTCTTACTAAATTATTTATCGTCCGTTATAAATTCAATTTGACCAATGAGGATTAAATAGGGTGAATTTTAATATGCTATATCCAAATATAGTAAAAGAAGTATTCAAATCCAAACAAATCGACAAATCGAAATAGTAAGCTAAATCCGACAGTAGGGACAACTACTTAGTGCAATATGTTTCGAAGCCTTTTCGTACGGGGCACGGCGGTGACGTTTCCGTTAGAGACGGGTTGAGAATTTATACATCCCGCTCAACCAACGCACGCCCCTTTAGTAGGGCCTTTACCTCCTAGCGGAGAAAAAGAAGTTAAGAAGTTTGAAGATTAGTCCTTGTTGAATAATTTTGTAGGAGTTCTTCTCCTCAAACACTTATAAATTGACAAAATGTCGTTTGTCAGTTACCTGCCCAAGGTCGGTGGTTCTCTCCGGATACTCTGGCTTCCTCCACCAGTAAAACTGACCGCCGCGATAGGACTGAAATATTGTTGAAAGTGGCGTTTAACCCTAATCAAACAAACAAAATGTCGTTGAAAGCTATCTTGCTATCTTGTCAGGAGCAATCATTTATTCTGTTATGATAAGCTGAAAAATAATACTGCATATGCAGATGCGGCTTGAATATTATTAGAGCATTGCTTCGCATGAAGGAGAGTTTATAAAGAAAAATTAAAGTTTCTCTTGATGTGAAGTTTGATCTTAACCCGCTTTTACTGTCAAAATACAAAATTACCTATGTTAAATAGATGTGGAAAATTTAGGTATGCTATATGTACATTTCAAGGAATAACCTCTCATCAGTAGCAATAGAACCGAAACATAGGAAGTCAAAGATTCAAATATAGCAAAAGAAGCACTCAAATCCAAACAAATCGAAATGGGAAACCAAATCCGACGGCGGGGACATCTACTAAGTGAATTACTTTTCGAAGCCTTTCCGTATTAATTTCTATATGTAAGTCTAGGTATGATGAATGTATCTGTATTATCCAGGATTCATTGGGATTGAACAACATAGGCAGCTTCATACGAATAAAGGAATAAATCGACCAGAAATAACGTAGGTTTTCATTGGAATGTTTAGAATTAATGTGGTTGATAAGAAAATAAGATTTTTCTCTTCCTTGAAATTTACAGAAATTTGCTGCATTTGTTTAAATTATATATCACTGAAAATATGATAAGGCATCCAAACACATTGCCCTAAACGTTGTCCCTGTCGTCAGATTTGGCTTCATGTTTCGATTTGTTTGTGGTTAGTGCTCATTTTGCTATGTTGGATCTTAGACGTTCTTCCTATGTTTTTGGTGATGACAGATTACTCCTTGAAATGGACATATTGCATATAAAAAATCACCAAATTTATTTTCAGCATTGGTAAACTTGTATTGAAGAACAGGATATTTATACCTGCATTTGCCATCTTTTTAAACAAAACAAAGTTGAACTAACGCTTTAAGAATTTTTTTCGAGTTTAAATTGGGAACACTGGTGTAATGGGTTGAAGTCAAATGTTTAACTTCTATTGCTTGAGGTAGGGGAAACCTTGATTTGATATATTTTAACAGATCTTTTGTATTTTTTAGAATCGACATTAGATATACGCCAACTCTCGAATAGCTTATTTCACAATAAATCTGAAGCTCGTTGCTTGCTGCTGATAAAATAACTGTCAGTAACTTGAAAAGAAGTTTATTTAGCATTCGACAGAACTTGCAATGTAACACTGTTTGTAACGACACTTGTGTAGTTTTGAAAAATAGAATTCGAAAATACCCAAGGGGCAGATTGAAATCATAAAATCATAAAATCAGAAGACAGACAAAAGCAAATAGAAGACGAACATGGTACGCTTAACTACACTGAAAACTAAAGCTAGAGTAAAGTGAAGCCTACAAAAAACAAGGGCTCCGAAATTTTGGCCAACTCATGCTCCACAATTGGCACCCTTCGTTTTACTCAGTAGACATAGCCGGAGTATAGTAGCAATCGGTGTTAGTCACAACCGGTAAAGGAACTTGCATGTTATCACGACAGCGGTAAGATAACCATTGTCATTTATGAAATGAATATTTCGTATCGGCCAACCAAATTATAAAGGCGACCGAAAATTTTTCGAAGTGATGACCCTGATAACCCCTTGATCCTTCCTTATTGATAGAGGGTTGCTTCTGACGAATAAAGCTACTGAGACAAGAGTTTAAATAGGAAGCATACGCCCTTAGTAGCATATCAACTTAAAAAAAAAGACAAAACTGACAATGATTGTCAAGGATTTCTTCTTTGGTAAGTGACGTTGGGGTATATGTAGGTTTGCTAAATGAATTGTTAACACCAAAGTCTTTCATCTAACAGTCTATGTAATGTGATTTACATACAAAGCAATGTTGTTAGGAGCTTTGTCAACAGGGACGACAACATATTTGTTATGTAAGTCAGAGAGATGTCTGGAAACACTCGGATTTTTAAAGACCAATTTAGCGTTTGTATTCAAAGGTCGTCCCAACTTGTTAATTTGTATCAACGACCTCACAGTCTTCAACTATTCAGAAAGGTTATCTAGCCCTTCGTTTTTCGTCCTTTTGTCTGGCATAATCATCCACAGAACCAATAAGGGTCTTACAATTTAACTTCTAGTTTATGGATTGAGGCTTACGGAAATTTTGCCCTTTGGCAAACCATTTTAATGTTTTCTACAATGAATGGTCGCCAGTAATCACGTGTTCAGCATGATTATATTTGAAGATGGGAACTTGCACAAGTTTAGACTTGTAGTCGTCGATGTTAGATTCTTCAACACGTTTTTGTAGTTGAAAACCTTGACTGCAATAGGTGTGGTATAAGTGTAAAAAATGTTTGGTACATATCGATTTTTAAAATATGTTGGATTTTTAGATTTGACGGATTTTTGATGAAGGATATTGACTGTTTTTCTAGTTTGTCTGTCTTTAACCCAAAAGGTTTGAAAATCCAGTGAATAGCAATATCCATGATTATGGATAAAAGTCTGAACCAACTTGAATTTGGGTTTGTAACATGTATATCCAAACATTATTTATACAAAGAATGTAGTTTTAAAAGAGGAAGGATTGTAGCTTCGTGCAAAATATGATACATACCTAGGGGTATCTGTATAAATGGCAGAAAGTCATCCCAACCAGAGACACATAAAAAGGAGACGTGTTGTTTCGAAAACTACGTCTGTGTCTAGAAACAGAGTTGCAGATATTCAACACATTCGCAGAATTACATTGAGGGTTTAAAAGAACACCTTTACTTTACTACCATACGGTGTTGCTATTCCCAGTTCTCTTATCCAGTAGTCTTCCTTTTTCTACGGACCGATTTTGATATATAATGAGACAAGCATCCACCAAATGACAGTCTTATCTAAACTTCTACAGGTCCCTTGCCGCCTATAACAATGAACCATATTCCACACCAGAATGGAACCTGTAAAGGGCCCTGAAATACAAAATGTAAACTATACATAAACACAACACACGACCTAATCTATTGACAAAATGAACAAATAATAATAAATTATTAATCAAACAAAGACAACCACTGGACTTCAGGTTCCTGGCTTGGAACAGGCACATACGAATGTGGCAGGGTTAAACCGGTAGGTGAACGCTCAACCCTCCCCCTAATCTTGGACAGTGGTGTGACAAAACAGCAATAAAAACATTATACAAATCGGTTGAAATGGATTTAACACTTGAGATCGATACTGAAAAACAACAACAAATACAATTAAAATTTATACGTGATATTACAAAACTATTGACCTCGAAAGAGTACTCACAGTTGCTGTCAGCTAGTAAAAAACCCAAAAAGCAACCGATCAGGAAACCAAGTTTTCTTTTACTACGGTATGAAAAAAACACGTCCAGTTAGATTTAGTGTAAAATATCATTAGAAGTCAAAGAAAACATGGGTTGTGAAAATGCCGATTTAAAATATATAGACAGGAAGTAGAAAATTTCATAACAAATACAAACTGTTAATTTATTGTTATATGTTCACCTTTTTTGCTTTAGATTAGGTCGATTGTCGTGTTTTATGTATAGTTTCACAATTT
>JAULBM010309277.1:0-14228 GCA_032357055.1 Geukensia granosissima | reverse complement strand
CGGCAAGTAGATTGTGAATTTTACGTAGAATGCAAGCCAATCAAAAACAGTGTTACAAAAATATTGCATTAGAATGGCAAAATCTATGCAATGCTAGGGAAATACCGAAATTTTTTCAAGACATAAAATAAAATGTGTCAATGGGACACAGATGCCCCGCAATATGTTAAATACCCAACCAACTCTCTCCCCTCGGGCAATTTTTTTAATGCCTCACAGCAATGGGATAAAAAGGCTATTTGAAGCTCTTCTCTGGATGGACAAAAGTGACACATTTCAAATGTGGACTCAGTTTGTACTTATTTGTCATGAACAAGGTATCAAATTTCATATAATTCCACTATGTTGTCAATAGTTATTGATTGGAAACTTTTTCAAAACATTTCCAAACTTCAAATCAGTCTGAAGCTGTTATCAAAAGTTATCAATTTGATTGAAAAAACTATTTCAAGAGGCATAACTCTGGATTGACAAAAACAAAACAGACCATTGCGAACATGACCTCTTTTTGTTAGCCCTCAACAACATAACCAAATTTCATATCATTCTATTAAAGTTAACAAAATTTATTGAACTAATACCTAAAATTATAAGAAAAAAAAAACCATTTCAAGGAGCATAACTCTGAAACGACAAAAGTGAAAACAGACCATTTTTTATCCAAATTTCAAATTATCCTACCAAAGTTAAAAAAAGTTATTGATTGGAAACCTCATATTTTAAGAAAGTAGGGCATTTGAAGGGGTATAGCTCTGGAATTACAAACATAAAACAGGCCATATATATTTATTTGTCCTCAAAAGCATATTAAAATTACATCTCTTTTTGTTAAAGTTGAGAAAAGTTATTGCTTGGAAACTGTTTTTGGGAGGTACATATAGTTGGACGGTTAGACATACAGGGGCAAAACTTAATACCCCTACTCCCCCGTCACCTTGTATCATGTTTGATAAAGCAAACTTGTCTGAAGAAAAAGCTGACTATGCATGTTCAGTGTTTGTCAGTGTTTATCCTGTATATCAGCTTTTAGTGTGTGTATCATTGGTGTTGATGCCATGGAAATTCATTCAAGTCAATTTTCTAGCGCAAGAACACAGTTCTTGTATAAGTTCATGGTTAAGTCAACATGATTTTATAATTTAACAAGAGGCTCCCATTAGCCTGAATTGCTAACCTTATACCACATTGCTAATTTCTATTGTGGCTGATAGCAAGGAATTTTTCATAGTGGCCTCATGGAAAAAACAAAT
Organism: Geukensia granosissima; assembly: GCA_032357055.1. Lineage (NCBI taxonomy): Eukaryota > Metazoa > Mollusca > Bivalvia > Mytilida > Mytilidae > Geukensia > Geukensia granosissima. The sequence goes on along the minus strand of JAULBM010309277.1, from coordinate 12,978 downwards.
CCTTACATGTAAAAAACTTCAATTTTTTGATATTTAAACGTCATATGACACGACTCCAAAAAAATTCTAATTTTGTTGTTAAAACAAAAGGGGTTTTTATAAAACACTTTATTCATATTTTCCCACAAAACTTACAAATAATTTTCAAATATATAATAATTAAAATATTTTAAATCACTTCCTTAATATATTCACATGTTTCACTGTAAGTGTACACTCTTGAAAGTATTTTTCAATACTGTTTAAATATAAACAATAGGATTAGACACAAGTTATTCCAACTTTCAAAGTGATCAAATCTGTTAAACTAGGAAGCATAAAAAGACCACTTACTTTGAAAATCTTATGTTCCTGAATTCCTAGACTACAATGCACATATGACAACATACAAGAGAAATGTTCAGACGAGTGTTGTTAGAAGTCAGGAAACAATGAGACATATAATATAATAATTATACTATATAAGGTACAATATAAGATGGTTTGGTCAACAAAATTTCTCAGTATGCTACAATTTTATATGAGGTTATTGGGTTTATTTACACTTTGGTCATATAAGGACATTTGATAAGTCAATAGATTCAATTCAAAGAGAGATAATTTCCAGAGTTTTTATGAATGATTGTGCCTTGGTTTAACTAAAATTGTTGGTTAATAACTTTGTCCAGCAACAGTAAGTTTTACAAATATCCTTTCAGCCTTCATGTGAATTTCTTTACCAGTACTACATGTTTTTAATTATTATAGATTTTCTTACTGAATATTTATTATAATACAACTAATGATAATTAGTAAATTAATGAATGGAGATAATTAATGAAAAAGTGCTTACCTTGGCTGTGATGTAATGATAGCATTAACTTTATAACATAAACCACAAAACCGTGTGGTAAATCTAAGGCCAGGCTTATTAAATATTGTAATCAAACTTACAAATAGGCCATGCTTTTAAAATACTGTAATCAAACTTACAAATAGGCCATGCCAAAATATATAACAGAACTATTCACCACAAAAAACTTTGTAATAACAGGCCATGCTTATAAATAGTCCATTTGCCAATTAAAACATTCTTCTCTAATTTGACTTTAGGTATTACACGCTTGTATTAAGGGAAACAACTCTAGGCCTGAAAATTCAGCGATTTCCAATGCAAACCAACCAAATGCAAAAATTATTGTCTCTTGATCTGTTTGGTATTTAGCCTTCATCTTTGGTTGAAATGGGTTGATTTGGTATGTTCTTTTATGTGTACTTAGTATGTATGTTTTGTTTAACATTTTTATAGATTTCAAATTCCAGCAGATTTAGAAAGGGTTTGGTCACCTAATCTGACAACTTGTCCGGTGTCACATGGTCCCATTTTCTATTGAATTACTTCCCTATGAGTGAAATTTTTAAAGAACGGAAACAAAGTCAGTAACTGGCAAATCACATATTATTACCATCAAATTATCTCATAGAACCACACAATAACAAACTCTGATAACATGCCATGCTCATTAATTATTGCAAGAAATTATCCTGCCAATAATTCAACAATTACAAAATTTTTGGAAGAAGGACTTGCTTAAAAATACATGTCATTTAACCAATCTCTGCACAATAACAAAATTAATTGATAAAAGGCCAAGACTAAAAATATTGCAATAAAATAATATTACAAACTTCCTGGTCAAATAGGCCATGCTTAACAAATAATGGCTGTCTTATTACTTCTCAGAACTGTCTTTCAGATAATTAGCCACATTTACAAAATTATTCCTATCAGACTATCTCACAGATCTTTTCATGATTACAAACTTTTCTGATGTTTACAAATATTGACATTAAATCAATTTACCAAACTTTGCACAATTACAAACTTTCCTGATATTAAAGGCCATGCTCAACAAATATTTTCATAAAATTATCTAACAGAACTTTCTACATTTACAAAGTTTCTGGCCATATGCCATGCATGCAAAATAATGGCCATTAAATTATCTCACAGAACTTTCCACAATTACAAAACTTTCAGGATATAGGCCATGCTTGAAATATAATGGCCATCAAATTATCTCACAGAACTTACAAACTTTCTGATTTTGTAATTGATTCCGAAAATAGGCCTAAGGCAACCTGTAGAAGTTTGAGATTTACACAATTTGGATGGCTGTCTTATAGACAATCATACCACACCTCCTTTTCTTATATAAGATTGTCATTAAATTATTTTACTAAACTTTCCATGATTACAAACTCTCCTAATATAATATGCCATGCTTAAATATATTGCCTTCAAATTATCTTGTAGCAATTTCCACATTTTTTTTTTGTTTTAGATAATGGTTACAAAATTGTCTCACAGAACATTCCTTAATTACTGTAAATTCAGAAATTATTGCAATGTTTTTATTATTGAGAAAATTGCGACAGAGTTAGAATCGCAATAATTAAAACTAGCATTACTGATTTCTTTAGTAGTATTCCACTACAAGTTTTAAGAAGTCGCAATAATAAAACCTGCATTATGGCCTGAAACTAACAAATCGCAATATTAAATGCACGCAATAATTTCAGAATTTACAGTACCAACTTTCTTATAAGAGGACTTGCTTACAAATAATAGCTGTCAAACTTTTCACAAATGCACACTTTTTGTAAGTCCAATGCTCAAAATATTGCAATTGATTTTTCACAATAACAAATTTTTCTGATAAAAAAGCCATGGTTACAGAATATCACAATCATATAATATAAAAAAAAATTCCACAATTACAAATTTTCTTATAATAAGCCATGATAACAAAATAATGACATTAAATTGTCTTACCAAAAATTTGCAAAATAACAAAATTTTTTGATATAAATTAAGCCATGCTTACAAAACACAATGTTTTTTCCTTTGAAGAAATCATCCCTTTATAAACAGGTCAAAGGTGTTTTATTTGTATACTGTGTATGAGGAAATGTAGCAGGTTTGTTGTGAGTAAACATGCTTTCTGTATGATTACAGACATGATAGACTTTGATATGAAGGTTACCTGGCCATGTCAATGTCTACCAAAATTAGTACCTACATGATTATAACATACTATATGTACATCCTTTGTATCTCATCATTGGCAGGAAATATATATAGAAAGAGGGGATGTGGTATGGTTGTCTAGGAGTCCAAATTACAAACAACCAAACATCAGATTAGGCTTTGGACAATGGACTAGGATCCACATTATAAGGCAGTCTCAAAAAATAAAAGATGAGGCCAATCAAAAGTAAAATAATCACCAATTAAGCTTCAAATATGAAATTTGGCTTATCAGTTTTCATTACATTATGAACTGTATATTTCATTTTATCCAAGAATGTCACCAGAATTTAAAGTTTGACTGATCTTCCTATATTTGACCCCTAATGTGTCTGGTGCAAGATGTGGATTGTGTCTTTCTGGCACATGTTTCATATTCTTTCTTTTAAAAGAGTAATAGTAAAACTGCGTATGGCTAACTTTAGAAACTTAAAACAAATACAAATTTGTTGTACCATTAATTTTTTTAACAATGATCCTTGTTGCAATTTTTCAACTATCCCTTGTGATATTATTGCAGTGATCATTCAACAATTATAATTTTTTTATGCAGGGCCTGGGTGGACAAGTGATGTAGGTAGTTGATTAAAAAGTACTTAAACAGATCACTGTAACCCAAATCAAACCAAAAACAATACATATGCAGCTTTAATTTAGAAAAGTTTAATGGCAGGCCTTTTCCAGAAAACAATAAAACAACTTACCTTAATGAATTATGAACAATATTGACAGTGCTGCTCTGACAATACAAAGTTGATATAATTTAACTGTAATGATCACTTCCTGTTGCAATTAAGTCGAGGATTTATTTCCCGATATCTAAATTTGTAAATTATGATTTTTTTTCTATTTCCTCGTTTAATTAACTTTTCAAAACTCAATCAAAAATTTCCTTATTTGCTAAAAATGGAAACCTTTGATTAGGAAGGGTAAATGTGTATTTCCTGGTGAAAATATTAATTTCACAGCCAATTTTCACTTGTATCTTCATTTCACAAGAACTTCATGAGAAATTTTTAAAATAATATTTTTTGTCTGAGAATTTTATCCATTTCACATCAGTTGCCTGGTTAACATGAAATCCATGTTATTTCATACAAATTTAAAGTAAACACAATTTAATTATTTACTTATACTTTCATGATGACACAAAACAATTTTACTATTCTTTCAAATTTACAAGTGTGGACAAAAGTTATGTCTTGTTTTAGAGCTAATTTTGTCACAAACAATTGTGGATTAAACGAAACCAAAAACAACTTTACTAACTTACCTTATTTTTTAATTGTTAGACCAAAATAAGTTGATTTACCATGTGCATCAACTCTGAAATAGTCTTTCATTTCCTAAAGTGTGATGAGGTCAAGGGCATCGGAGACATGGAAGATTAACTTACAAAAGGCGCATCAAATATTAACAACAGAAATGTAGTTGCAGAAGGATAGATGCCAAAAACTTGACCCAAGTACCCATACACTACAAATAAGGTCAAGGGAATGTGATATATGACATGACTTAGCAAAACAAATATATGAACTTACCACTTAATGTACCAAAGCAGTTAATTGAAGTGGTCAGATATACCAAACACTACATCAAACTGAACTAATAACCAAACAACAATCCACAAAACAGAAAAAAAGCTTTTATAAAATTTAATGCTGTTAACCTCATTTTCTTGATATCAACTCATCTTAACCGAATTCTCCCAAAGTTTTGATGTCTCTGTTTTTTTTTTATGTTTTTTCTTTTTACTGTTTGTGGTTCATACTTTCTGATACAGCCTTGCCTTCTGGTTATTGATTCCAGATTGGCTCTCTTTTGTATATCTTATCTAATGTTTAACACAATCTTTGTATGATACAAAGTCAGACGGGAAACTTAGGTCATATAAACCCATGCCATATAGACATGTGGTTAAAAGTTGTGAAGTAGTAAAGATTTATAAACCACTTGTAACATATGGTGTAAAATTGTCCCAGAACCAGTCATGGTCTCAATATTGACTACAACACCACCCATTGTTACTGTTAGTCTGAAAAATTCATGCATTCTCTAAATTATATGAGGGAAGAATTTTTACGAAATCTTCAATATCAAAAATTGTGACAACCAATAACACACCAATCATTGACCCCAGAAACAGCAGGCAACATGTTAAGTTTCTTTACAAAATGACCATTCAGATATGTAGAAAGATAAATGTAGAGTAAACAAATTTTCCAATGCCGGACGGCCATGGCAATCAAAGAATTGTATTAATGCATAATCTTTATTCATGAACTCTGCAGGCTTTTCGTTGTAAAAGAAATAAAAGGCATTTTCATGTACAATTATTTTATTTGCAAATTTGTTGACTGTATATTGTATAGTTAGGTTTTTATGATTGTATAACACAGACATATCTTACTTGCTGTAATAAGACTTGGTCAATTCATAAAATATATTTTTACCACTACTTTATTATCATAATTATTCACATAGTCATCTATTTTCTCCAATATATTTGATCTAAAGTCAAATTACTAATTACATTACTAATTACATCTTGAATTTTTGGCAAAGTTTAAATAAAACAAACTGGACCCAAATTGAAATATGATGTGAGCTGACTGTATAAGCACCTTAAAACGATAGATGATTCCAAGATATCTGCCATTTCAGCATATCTTTTAAATTGCTTTTACACATAAGTATTCAAACTTTGGTCTAGAATAAGGGAGACTTTATTCTACTAGTTTCACTTTTTTCATAGCTTTTATTCTAATGTTTTAATAGTTGATGCTTCACTTTTCATAAAATTCATAAAATCAATCAAAATTTGCCAAAGGTTAAGTAGAAATAGCCTATAATTATGATATCCCCCTTTTTTATTATAAAATATTAAACCAATATCTTCCAAATTACAATCTCCATATATTTGTTATTGTGTGATTGTCACTGACCAAAGAGCTATTACCACATTACACAAATACATGTACATGTATATCATACGAAACACTTATAAATAAAACTTTACACAATGGGCAAATAAACTTTACACATAAATGGAATAATTTTACACAGAAGTGATTATGCAATAAATATGACACGATATAAAATTACTGCTGCGTATAAATATAATATGTAAGAAATATGAGATTCTATATAAATAAATGCAGAAAATATAGTTTTGGTAAAGGTTTGTTGGCAAAGAGATCGTAATTTTACAAAAAAAATATTACAATTGGCTGAATATAGTACCTATCTTAGTATTGAAATACTTGTGCCTTAATATTTAAATATTGTAAGCTCATTGATGAAGTTACAATAGCATAAAATAACTGAGATAAATTTCAGTTGGGCTGGCAATATTAAAGAAATAATTACTAGTAGTGGAAACCAACTGATGAACAGCAAACAATCAGCTGTGTGTATCACCAAATGCCACTACAAACAGCCATATAGACATCGTTTTATTTATTTATTTTTTTTGCAAATGTACTATTTTTTCTTACTACAAATGATTATAAGAATAAGATGAATAAGGTCCATATAAAAACTACATGTATTCAGCAGATAATTCCTACAGTGCATTGAAAAACTTCTCTTTAGGGAAATAACTTTTTTTTATGGTCATTATAAAACTAACTGAAGATTGGCTGTGTAACAAACTGCAAGTCAATTTGTATCACTCTGTACATTGGTACATGATTATAAATGTATCTAATTACTGGTAACAACTTTATTTAGGAACCAGTTTAATATATGACTGGTCCCTACTCTCTCTTTCTGACTACAATGAAGGAATGTCTAAACTAAATACAGTATTACAAAGGCTTTAAATGGTTCTACAGTACAGATTGTTAATTCCAAATTCAAGCTGACAGATTATTTGAAGCACTATGTCTTTTCCATAAGTATACTTTACAGCACTTTTACTTCCATGGGCTGAAAATATTTTTGACTAGGTTTTCATGATTTCATTTTAAAACACAGGTTGAGTTAAACAAACTAGTATCAGAGATCATATATTGTAGGAGGTTATTTTTTAGTATGACATATGAATTAGAACTGAATGACATTACAATTGGTATTTAATACTGGATAATTGTTTTTTTTTCAATTTCTTGGTCATTGAATAAGAAATGTTTAACATTGCACATAACTCCAACTCCTTTCTATACCAACACAGTTATCTCCCCTTCGTAAATGCAAAACAAATACAAAAAGCTAACAAAAACTAATAACACCATCAAAATAAATTGCAACTGTTAAGATAAAAAGATTTTGATTCTTATAGACAGGGAATGAACAAATATTTATGAACTGTTGCAATTTGGTGGAAATTGTTAGAAAACTGTCATTCCAACTTCAAACAATGTTAGTATAAACAGGTTGCCTTGGTAGCACCATGTTGTCATAGAAACTATTACTTTACTCTTTTACCATGTCTGAAACCAGAAAAAAATTGCCATAAACATTGAGTTTTAGTGTTTAAAATGACTGTGAACATATATATTTTTTGTAAGATTTGAGAAAACTCAAAATCAAAAGACAAATAATTTACTAACATTAATAAGGGAGTGTATTAAGTTTTAATTATATTTGTTATTGGTTTTCAGTATTGATCTCAAGTGTTAGATCCATTTAAATAGAATTTTTATAGTGTGATTTTTATGTTGTATTGTCACACCACTGTCCCAGATTGGGGGAGGGTTGAGCGCTCACCAACCAGTTTAACCCCGCCACATACTAATGTGCCTGTCCCAAGCCAGGAACCTGTAGCCGAGTGGTTGTTGTTGTTTTGTTAGTCATTTATTGTTTTATGTTCACCATTTTTACTTTAGATTAGGTCGATTGTCGTGTTTTATGTGTAGTTTCACAATTTGTATTTCAGAGCCATTTAAAACTTTTGTTATGGTATGGACTCTGGTTCATTGTTGAAGGCCATAATGGGACCTGTAGAAGTCAAAATTCTACTATCACTTGGTGGGTGGCTGTCTCGTGGACAATCATGCCACATCTGCTATTTTATATAATTACTAGTATTACTAGTCTATGTCTGCAAATGAAAACTTTCATTTTGTTGGTCAGTAAATGAATTATCTGTCAGAAAGATTGCCTCGGTGGTGTAATGGTTAGCATGCTTACCTTGAATGCGGAAGCTCGTGGGTTCTATCCCCGGTCGAGTCAACCAAAAACATTAAAATTAGAATTTGATGCTTCTCCGCTGAGCACGCAGCATTTAGGAGTAAGAACAAAGATGGTTCGGCCCAGAGTCAGAATAATGTGTCGGGGTAAAATGGCATGTTTTTCTGTTGAGTGTTGCTTTTGTGAGCTAGCACGTTAAAAATGCAGCTGAGCGTGTCATTCTAGTACAAATCAGGCTTCAATCATCATTATTTATCAATAAGCTCTCGTCCTGAATACGCATGAAATATTTGTCATTGGATGTTAAACAATATTCAATCAATCAATCAATCTGTCAATGAAATTTTAATTATCTGACAATTGTCACTTGGTTTTTTCTTCATTTTTTCACATAGAGCATTTCTGATAATAAATCACAAATTACTTTTTTGGAAAACTTTATTTACAGGACTTTATTATAAATCAAATTATATATCAATAAATTAATCTACTTAATTTATCAGTTACACAAACGTCCATATGTTTCTTTTTCTTATTCATGAATATATGAAACACTTTAATGTAATGGAACAGTTATGCTTTCAAACAATAAGGGTACTGCCATTCCACATTGGGTGGAGATAGTGGCTTTGAAGATTTCTTGGAATCAAAATAATATTAACACGATAATGAAGAACAGAATAATTTTCACATTTATATAAAAAACATAATGATTCCTTTTTTGAGGTGCAGATCCAGGCATAATTGATTTTTCTTCTATTATAGGATCAAATTCTTTACAAGAGTTAAAATTTTTCCAAAAATAATTATTCCTTAAAAATTATATGTTCTTTCCCCAACTTTAGGATGGGTTCTTAGCCAAAAAAAAAGGATTCATTCGGGTTATATGCCTCATCTCGTGGGCTCACACTTAGGATGATACATGTTGGTGTATGTTTAATTTATTGTAATACAAAAGAAAATGTAATATCATACAACTACACCTTTTTAAAATATTACTGAGTTATATCTATCTATTGCAAATGAAAATGTAATATCATACAACAACACCTCTTTACAATACTTCTGAGTCATTTCTATCTATTACAAAAGAAAATGTAATATTATACAACTACACCTCTTTACAATATTTATGAGTTATTTATATCTTTTTCCAAAGAAAATGTAATATCATACAACTACACTTCTTTACAATATTTCTGAGTCATTTCAATCTTTTACAAAAAAATGTTATATCATACAACTACACCTCGTAACAATATTTCTGAGTTATATCTATCTATTACAAAAATGTAATATCATACAACAACACCTCTGTACAATATTTCTGAGTCATACCTATCTTTTACAAAAGAAAATGTAATGTCATACAACACCTGTTTACAATATTTCTGATTCATATCTATCTATTACAAAAGCAATGTTATATCATACAACTACACCTCTTAACAATATTTCTGAGTTATATTTATCTATTACAAAAATGTAATATCATACAACAACACCTCTTTACATTATTTCTGAGTCATACCTATCTTTTACAAAAGAAAATATAATATCATACAACACCTCTTCACAATATTTCTTAGTCAATTCTATCTTTTACACAAGAAAATGTAGTACAGCTACTAAAGTTGATATTTGATATTTTCTGACAATGTCCATGTGTTGTATATATATCTGAGTTATATCTATCTATCTATTACATCAAGATTTTGAACAATATTCAAAAATTTTGACAATAACTCTCTCTGTATTTGTCCCCCTAGGCTTCCCGTGCTCGTTGTTTTCTGACAAGAAAACCCTCAACCCATGGAGGCCATCTCTTTTTTGTTACAGTCTTCAAATGGCAAAATTTAAGATTTGATCTTGCTGCTTTCAAAGCTATAGCACATGACATAGCCTTTGCCAAAATAGCAGCGGAAAATGTTTTGAGATTTTGCTGCTGCAAATGACACAGCTGAGGATATTAAGGTGAGAATGGCAATTTCTCCACATGACTGTTAAAACTCTTTGAAATAATAAGTCTGTGTAAAATGACTGTATCATCAATAGCAATATGGGCATCGTATGACTCTCCTAAAAGTTCTTGGACTAAACAAGTCTGATAAAATGAAGAAAGTCCGGGATTTACTGTTTTAAATAAGTCAATTGAATCTACAAAGCAGCAAATTTTGTTTGTGAATTCACACCACATACGATTGGATTTCAGAGCATTGTATAATACATGACAGTCAAACTTTTTTATGTTGTGACCGACAAGAACATGTTTTGATTGAGAATTTGACAAATATGTGATAAAGTCAAATAAGGCAGCATGCTGACTTTTTGATGGTACTGGCTCAGTCTTATAATACAGCTGACTGCCGATCATTGTGATTTTGGTCACTTCTGAAGACTCTTTGGAGATGGGCTGATTAGGGAGGATGTAAGTGTTGTAACCACTCTGGGATGAAAAAGCAGCTATCTGTGTGATGTCCGCATCCCTGCCTAGAAAGATATCAAGACACATGTTTTTAACCAATTTTAGATATTTAGATGCATCAATTGGCATCAGTTATTCTATATGCACATAATGGTTGAGACTAATACTATATCAGAATTTCAAAAGAAAAGTAAATTTATTGCATTTGCAAAATTATGGCAGTATCAAGTCTACATAATACACAGTTTTTTTGTCTGCAAAATTCATACTAGGCTTGGATACTATCTCAGGATAAGGGTGTTGGTACAGACAGTCACATGACAGTAATATCTCACCAAATTCTAAATAACATAAGTAGGATTAACACTGAAAAATTGCATCCAAATCAAATCATTTCTGCTTTAAATATATATTAAATAAATTGTTATATTTATCGGTAATTTGCAGCAATTCCCTTTGATCTGTACTGACCGATAATTCCTGTACATGTCTACTGGCACTGATAAAAAATTATCGGCTTGTTGTGAAGGATTCGTCACGTTGTCAAGCATTTACGTCGCGTGCTTTGTCTTCATGCGCCTCTTTTCATGAATGAAATAGATCCGACGTCATTCATGAAACCGAACAACGTCGCGTGTCATACGTTGAAATCAAGTAGGACTTGTGTTAAATGATGTAAAATGTGACATTTTCTGCTCGATAATATTTTTTATTTAAAATTACCGATAGAAAGAATATAGGACATTTTGTATCTTGTACTGACTTTATCACGATAAATATTCAGTGAGCGCAAAATGTCCTTTATTCTATATTTATGTGACAAAGTTCTTTTTCTATATCTTGGTTGAATGTCATTCTAAGGGAATAATAATTCTCTATTAATGTAAATGATGTGGTCAAATGTTCTTTAATCCATCAAGTATATATTCTTTCTTAAATAACAACAGAAATATTTAGTAAACTTACGAAGACTTGTAGTTTCTAAATCAAAAACTACAACCGGTGCTTTGTCTACATCGCCTTGAATACTTTCCTCAGATGGGCCAGGAATTTCCTCTGTGTCAGCATCTTCCAATTCAAGGTCTAAAAATACATGTTTATATTTAAATCTAAAAACAGGACAACAACCTATTTCAAATGACCAAGTTATAAAAGACAAGTATATAAAAAAACTCATATACCACATACCTTGTAAGTGCACTCCTCCTGAACCATTCACATGAATTCTTAGTAACTTGACATGAAAATTAGACACCAAGTGTAGTTGTTGATATCAAAAGATAATTCAGTTTGCTTGGTTTCAAGAGCAGAATTTTCAACTTAAAAGTTTCATACTGTGTATGGGCATAAAGGGGGAGGTATCCTTAGCAAGTTTTGCTCACTGTATTTCTTGTTTAAATATAATACTAGTAAGTCAAGAAACCAATTGAACCTTAAATCATTAGTTCTCTACAAATTTTAAACTGTAAAGAGATCCTGCATAAATGCAAAACATTCAAAATTTATACCTATTTCTGACGGATATGTTCTTCCCTCTCTAATTTCTTTTCCATTATTCTTGTCTGCCCTCTGCCTCTTTTTATCACGCCGATCTTTTTTCCATGTTTTCGTCTTAGTTACAACATATTTTTTTTTCCTCTTGCTATTCAAGACTTAGGCTCGTTTAACAGTCTCATTCCCAGGAGATAATCCAGCAGCCTCATGTACCTGTGGATATATTATTTACATTGGATCACCATATGATTAATATTAGGATTTGCATCATTTATCAGCTGTGGAAGGAACCAAAGACCTTCCGCACTCAAGGCGAGCAATTTATATGAGATAACAAGTTAATAAATTATTATCATACTGAATTCACTCTGCAGTCCTAACCATTTCCTGATACATGGTTATATTTTATGCATATCTACATTATTAATGGTTACTGGTAGTAACTGTGGGCTTCACAAGCACAGCATGATACAACACCAGCATGTTGATATGTGAAAGGTGAACAAATGAAACTTTTGGTAAATGAGTACACAGTATTTTGTTTTGACACAACAATGTGCTCGACACAGTATTATGACTCGATCACACTGATGCTGACGTTATACGGCCACAAAATTTTTCCAGTCGCATAAATATATGTATGAATTTTTCAAGCTAAAGTCGAAATAAAAAGATGAACATAAACAATTAGCATTCCTTAGATATATACGCATAACCTTCCTTTGTCTGCAGGACTGCAGAGCTAACTCGTTAGGATAAGCTGGCTGACCCTGAGTAACGCAGCCTCTTTGGTGCCTTTGATCCAAGGGTTGAGTTGAAACTCTCATTTGCCTGTGAACTAGATAACTTTGATAAT
>JAULBM010309266.1:0-14228 GCA_032357055.1 Geukensia granosissima | reverse complement strand
AACGCACGTTGTACGCACGCAAAACGCACGATGTACGAACGCTAAATCTGTTAACTTATACGTTCCAGGTACTGTAGTATATGTTTTATTTCGTATTACTTTTACCTGTTAATTTTAAAATAGCCGATGTGGCATGATTGTCTATAGCTATGATACAGCCATCCACCAAATGACAGTCGAATATATTTCGTCTGCAGGTTCCATAACAGCATTCAGTAATGAACCGGAGTCCATACGGAAGCGGTAAAGGCAAAGGTTTCATAATGAAAAAAATATATTATTTATAGTTGGAATTCTCATTTTTACCGCAATGAAGCTGTAGTTAAAAATTAATTGTAACTTGAAATAAACATTTTCCCCATGTTATGTTAATTGTTTACACTTTGCTTCATTTTGTGAGTGCAATCAACCCATTATCTCGAAAACAACACATGATAATTTTTTTAACTTTATGACAGATAACAGATGGAATTTTAAGAATATAGTTGAATTATATATTCTAGCTTTAACATTGAAGCTCGATATTTGTATATGAATACAATCCATTTTGAGATTTTTTTTCATATCACAAATTTAACATAGATGATTAACTAGGAATTTTAAGTGACACATTCTTGATTCGCTGCTCTACTTTAAAATCTGACCAGATATTTGCATTAAAACTGATTGTATATACACCACAGCTGAACACGATTTAATGATGAATAAAAATAACGTTTTCAGATTATCCACACGTTCACATTGAATTTAAATCACCCAGGACACGTAATGGCAAATCCAGATCTATATATAATGTCTCCATCTTTTGTTTGGTGTTAACGACACACAACAGCATACGAAGCAAAGCAAAAGCAGTGAATGACACCTGGGGAAGACGTTGTAATAAAACCATATTTTTCACAAACAGTAAAGTTGAAATGTCAAATGTAGTTTACCTTGACAACGTCCAAGATGGCCGTCAACATCTGACTGAGAAAATAGTAAAGTCTTTTCAATATGTTCAAAAATATTATGACGGTTACGATTGGTATTTGAAGGCTGATGATGATACATACGTTATAGTAGAGAACCTTAGAGGTCTTCTGTCCTATTTCCAGAGTAGCGATCCGGTATATCTAGGTCAAAATTTCAAATATTTTACCAAACAAGGTTATCACAGCGGTGGTGCTGGGTATGTCTTGAGTAAAAATGCTTTAGGATCATTATTGAAAGGTGTAGAATACAACAAATGCTCCAAAGATGGACATAATGAAGATGTAGACATAGGCAGGTGCTTAGACCGACAAGGGGTAAAGGCCTATGATACAAAAGACAAGTTTAAACGTGAAACCTTCCACGGAGGCTCAATAGAGGAGCATATTGTTGGGCCATTTTCTAATTTGTTAAAGAATTATCCAAGCACAGAAGCAAAAAGAGTAAGTCGCTTTAGAAAACTAGAAAATGCAGCAACAATGCATATCATCACAGAATGAAGGGGTTTGTTACTGTACAAATAATTGTTTGAGATCTCGGACTTGTATGTTTTGGTTGTATTACGATTGATGAGAGCATATAAAAAAATTTCCATATCATACGAAATTGAATCCCCCAATCTGACCCCTTGTAGCTGGAAAACGATAAGAGATAGAGAATATCCATTGACATACTACTGAAAGCTCTCATTTAAGAGGAATCAAATGAAAAAAAAATGTATCAAAATCGAATAAAAAATAAAGATTTCTCATATCCTGCAAAATTGCATTTTTTAACCCCTTATATACAAGAAACGGTAAAATTTACAAAAATGCTCTCATCAGTAGCATAAGATCGAAAACATAAAAAGTCCGAGATCCTAACATAGTGAAAGAAGTAATCGCATCCAAACAAATCCGAAATGGGAAGCGAAATCCGATGTATAATAAGGGTTATACGTTGCCTTCCGTATTTTTGATAGATAAAAGAGAGCTATGTGGAATATAGTGTACATAAACTCTCCCAGAAAAGAAACGCAACATGTAAAATAAATAAAATTTATTATCAAAGGCAATGAAGACCTAGAATATTGAGAGTCTAAACTTGCACGAGTTGTGTGCAGACCGGCGTTATCGTGCTGAAAATCTACCCTACGGAGGTTCATTGCCGGTAGCATGTGTGGGTTCAAAATCTTATCTCTATATCGCGCGGCGTTAAGGTTGCCAGGAATGTGTCCTAGTTGAGTTTTTCGGGCATAGGATATGGCACCCCAAATCAGCAGAATTTCAACAGAAATTGTTTATCTCAAGGACGCAGTTCATGGCGAACCTCCCATTTCGGTGTATGTAGACTCGTATAAGGCCATCTCTTCTCTACAGCATGAATCTTCATTCATCACTGAACCCAATTCTATTCAAGTTTTGCAGGTCCCAGCCTCTAACTCTGTTGTACAATCGGACCATTTAAAGTCTATGCTGGCGCCTCGGTACAGCGCAAAAATAATGACATCCGGCGCGAAAGCAAATTTCACGTAAAATGTAATTGTCTGTCCTTGCCGCTATTTGCGGTCGGATACCTGGGACGTGCGGTTCCTCAGGTGGAGTACCCGGATTTAACTATTTTGGGCTTGTGACTTGATCCTTGGTCAGCCAGAAAGTTAACGGTCAGTGCTTGAGCCGGGTTGTTGATACCGTTGCCAAAGTCTGGAAATTGTGCTCAGGTGGACATTATAAAGTCTAGAGACCACAATTTGTGATTCACCGGCCTGGAGACGGCCAATGACGAGGTAGTGTGTCAATTCTTGGAATAACGTAACCGAGTCGAGAAGCAATTTCATGACTGAATACAATTGTGGTGGTTGATGTTAATTAAAGTCCTACACAGCAAATTAATGCTCTTAGTCGGACGGTCCCTGGTGGAAATTTGGTTTTTATGTAACCTGAGTGGTTGGAACGTTGCTGGCATAATTTGTTCAGAGGCTCGGTTGAGTTGGTGTAACTTTTCGTCTTTAAGGTCGTTGTTTTAGTTGTCGAAGTTTGGCGGTTACTTTCTGTTGGATTTGTGTTGGATTTGGTTAGACTACAACGGCACTTTTCAGTGCCATGGTGCCGAGCAGAGCAGACCGGTTCTGCTGTTAAGTGATTTCTATAGCCGCGTCTTACCGCAACACACTGCAGCAGGGCAGGTTGCCAGTGTCTTCCAGTGGGTCACTGCGTCGAGGGCGATGTAAGGAGTTGGTCATTACTTCATCACTCCACGTTGTACTACAGTCGAAAGTCCTGCTCGGCAGCACGTGTTGCTACCTCGATGACAGCTGCGTGACTGATGAATACAATTGATCAGTTATGTTCCTTTAATATCCGTCAATCCCGCTTTAAAATAAACAATGATTTGCACGGGCTTCTGTCCTTCTTTTTCCTCTACCCCATCTGCGTGCAGCTTTTCACATGCTGGGCGGAAAGGTCAAGGTAATCAATGGCCTCTATCACAAGATCGGACATAGGTATGTTTCCATGTTGTCATGCAAATGTTTGAGAAAATTAATGTTTTGGAAAAAATGTTGGATGATATGTTTCTTTTTTTGAGAGTTTATATAACTAAAAATAAACATACAACTATAAACAATGCGGGTCCCACAAAAAGAAAAAAAAAGAAAAAAAACAAAAAACGAAAATGGAAATGAACTCATTTGATCCGGAAGGGTAGGCAGAATCTCCCTCCAGACACATGCCGCATTATCTGCTTTCCTATCTGGTATAAGTACAAGGTATGAATAATACGATTTTCATCTTATATTAACATTTTCAACAAAAGATTAAACTTATACTATAAATATGGAAATGATTGTGATAATATTTTGATAGCAGCATATTGTTTAAGAATTGGTTAAAAGAAATGTTCGCATATAGTATCGATCCAGAACATCTTCCTGAATGCTGGACTGTTCAAATGTTTTCCTAGAATAAAAATATAAATTTCAGGAATCTCCCTTTGCCCTCTGTTTTATGTTTAAATTTCTGTCAATATTCATTTTGAGCAAATAAGTCGTATATGTATATATTACGATTCAAGACGTCCCCAGCACCTTTGACCGGGTACTTGAATGGGCTATTGAGTATTGAGATTCCTGTAAATAGCTTTATATGCATATTTTGAATAATAACATCCATTCAAATTGAACCGTTTTCTTATTCAGAAGTGTTAATTACCATTAACTTTTTAACAGGGTTTGAGTTTGTTTCAATGTCTATTCAAAGGCTAGTCAACGGACTTGTCAACGGTTAAAATTTTTCGTGGCTGACCCGTCATCTGACATTTTACGCACAATTGTATAAAAATTCAGAGATATCTTCATAAAAAGATAATAATATTATGTCAAACTTAATCAGAATATAAAATTACTAAAACCTGAAAAATGTAAAATATTCCTAACGGAACACAGTTTATTACTGCAAAATAGTGCAGTAAAAACAATCGGAGAATAAAACGCCTTTTAGTTTTATGGAAAAATAGATATATTATACCAATTTCAGTGATTACAATCAATCATGCATACATAATTATTTTAGAGACACATTTATTAACTTCCAGAAATTCACTAATTTTACATATAAAGAAAGGTTTCTTGACCTCGGTTATAATCTTTCGATAACCTTGTGTCAACAGTCCGTACTCCTTGGCCTCCATTCAATGGACTCGGTTCTCGCGGAGCGTATTAAACCCCTTGCAAATGTTAAAAGTTGGGAAAGATCATATGATATTTGTTCGATGTACAACCTTGATGAAAATTATCGTATAAAATTATTTTTTGTGGGAAAGTAAGATGTTGATATCATTGGAGTGTATGGAAGATTCATTATATAAAGTGAAACAACAATTCTGGCCACTATTTGCCTTTTAATGTTTCTTTTTGATTGGTCTTATGTCAGGTGAGCAAAACAGACTCCGCCTTCTGAGCCTCTAGTTTATTTTACATTCTGCTTTACAGATGGTGTACTTTAACTTAAAATTCTAAATACTATAATTTGTAGGATTTTTGAGAGTTATCTACAATGCAGACGATGTCTCAGCTGAAACGTGAGAAAACATTAAATATTGCTATTTTTCGCTAAATCCATTATATTTACCAAGAGAAAAAAAGCCTGATGCCTATGGTAAAATAAACAAAAAGATTGATTTTTGCATTAAATTTATAGCAGAAATAAAACTTTAAAAATAAAAACCTAAATTACATCTTTATAACTATATTACCGTCCCATATAGTAGACAACTCGATACAAAAAAGCTTGCTTGATTAGTGAGAAAAATCTACACCATCGTGCTACAACAGCTATCTTCACAACTGGGTTAATATATTACATCAGTACAGCTAGTCCGGTTTGAGACTTAATGGATTTCAATACTTATGTGCAAAACTAAATATCAAATTTGACAAGCAGATATGTCAGTCTAAACATACATAAAAGAACAAATTTGGTTTATTCAGGGTGTTGTTTATGAGATTTGCAAAAAAGTGGAAGGTCAACAAACTAAACCTTTATCATTTTGTTTTGTTTTACAGGGAATTGATTGTTGCAGTTCTTTAACAATAAGTTTCCATTATGTGCCACCAAAATGGATGTATGTATTGGATACATTGCTTTATCATTTGACTGTATTTGGTCGAGACTACAAGGAAAGTCTTGATGTTTTTGATCCAGACTAAAGCACTGCACGACCACGTATTCCATAATTAAATTTGTCAACAAAGTTATCAAATGTCGCTTGGATAAACACCAAATCGTTGGATAAGAAGATCCTCCACAATTTAATGCATTGCCAACAACCTAGTGAATATAATGATTCAAGGAGACAACCATGAAATCAGATGCTCCTGAGAACCTGTGTCGCTCACTTGGTAAAATGATGCCAAGTCAAGCATAAATCATGTTAGTGGAGCAAGAAAATTTGAAAAAAGGAGTCTAGTATAAGGATTTTAATCAACCCACCTACAATACAGCCATATTTTATATCATTCGAAAGGTAATTTTGTACTCCATCCAATATAAGCGATCTTCAAATTGGGAAATGGTCACAATTTTTTTTTAATCGAGTTCAAAGTTGCATACTTGAAATGCTGATAGCATTTTTGACATGTGTGCAGTTTCACTGCATTTATGATATTGCGAATAAAAAAATAGACTACACACTGCCGTCCTCGATATCGAAGATTTCCATAGGAAAAAATCCCTGAATAATCGATAACGACGTTCCAAGCATCGATCTCGACACAAATCTCAACGATATCGACGTCATCGATTCATAATAGGGTAAATAATTTCTTGATTGAAGAATTTCTTGAAATATCGATATCGATATGGGCGATATCGATTCGAATTAGGCAGAAAAAATTTAAAAGTGATAACTTCGAATGAAAAAAGATTGTTTTGTTTGTTTTTATTTTCGAAAGGAGTAGGTACGTCAAGCCCTATATTTGGCCCGAATATTATATTTTCAATTGGAAAGTAGCGCAGGTCACTGTTTGACCACAGTTCTATCGACAACAATGGCGTCACGTGACCAAAGAAAATGAACGTCATTTTCGGTCCGAAAAACGACACAAAATTCCGAATATTAACATAATACTTAACCCAAGACATGCTTCATTAATTACGTAGATTCTTGAATATATTCTACACCGAAATTACAAAATAGTTTTAACAAACAGTCTGCTGAATCTTAATCGATGTTGCCGCCGACAGTATGTCAAGGCAAAATTTCAAAACTGAGATTTTTTCCGTTAAACTGGAAATGACGGGGCGAATTTAAAATCGGGGATGGCTATCAATATGCCCTTTTAATAATTCATTGCTTATTCTTATATATTTTTCGTCATTTCGACAAAACTACAGAGTATATTTGACTATTTAAAAATGTTATGTAACATTTTCTGTAAAAATAAGTAATTTTTGGAGGTGTTTTGTTCAAATAATTACGATCGCACCAAAACATCACAAATATATTTTAAACAAACCTTTGTACATCTCCTATTTTTATACTTTGTACTTGATAGATCTTTAATTGTGTACATCTTGGTTGTGACGTTTATTTCAAATATCGTATAAAATTAAGTAATTTCTTATAGTATTTTCATGTTTAAAGCAATTTCTATGTGTCATGTGACCGTTGTAGAACCAATTAAACTAAAAAAAATGTTGGATTTTCTTTTTATAGACATTTTTTAATACAAAAATATAAAATAATAGATATTATCACTTTTCATTTTTTTAGCCAATTTCTTGGGCCAAAAGTGTGCCTTAACGACCCTCGTCCTTTGATTTTGCGATCACTTTGAAACACTTATCTAAAAACAGTAAAACATACAAATGATATTGACATTTGCAAACAAGTTTTAAAAGTTACAAGTACAATTCTCTGATTGTTATCAGTATATTTGACTTATTGGCGGTTATACTTTACTTTACATAGACACATTTTATTCAATCGGCGTTCATAACGACAAGAACTGTTTTCTTTTTCATTATTTCATTTTGGTCCATGAATGAAACTAAAAAATTCATAAAGTTGGATTTGTCTTCCTATTTGTGGCCCCTATAGAGTGTATGATGAAGGTTAATCCAGAAAAGTGCTTTACACGCAGTTCAAGTTTTTGAATATTTGTTGAAAACGTATTTAAGGTCTCCAAACGTAAAATAAAAAACTTAAACATGTGCAATTCTTATATCGGACACTGGTTTTACTAGTAACCTTAAGTCTAAAAGTTACCAATCTCGTAGCCGGGAAGATTTAAACTGTACATCTTCGAATTTGATTTATGGGTTAGAGTGCACTCTTTGTGGGTTGGTTTATGTCGGACAAACCGAAGGGCGATTAAAGAAAAGAATGTGTGGTTATCGGTCAATGGTAAACGTGAACGATAGTCATTCTTGATCATTCTTGTGTTTACGAACATTTCATTCAACCCAATCATTCAGTCTTCTCAGTGTCCGTATATATTGAAAAGATTTACCACCCAAAGCTAAGCGAACCCCTAAGAAAAGAAAGCGAAGAATTCTGGAATCGAGAATTAGATACTGCATTTCCTTAAGTATGCAACGATCAAATAGATAGTGTTGGTTATCAAGTCCCCGCTTTAGTTCTTTAAACAGAATTGAGTTGTTAAATATTGCCCAACGACGTCCATGTAGCCATGATCATCGCAAACACAAACATGCGAACGTTCTCGTTGCTTCAAGCGAAGAATTCTGGCATCGAGAATTAGATACTGCATTTCCTTATGTATGCAACGATCAAATAGATAGTGTTGGTTATCAAGCCCCCGCTATAGTTCTTTAAACAGAACTGAGTTGTTAAATATTTCCAAACGACATCCATGTAGCCATGATCATCGCAAACACACACATGCGAACGTTCTCGTTGCTTCAATCTATAACCTTCTACCCTGTCTTCAAAAACCACTTGGACTTCATCACATTCGCACTAGGCTATATTCTTTACGACTCTCCAGTATGAATAGACTTTTTGAAAAATGTTCCAATAACTTTGTAACTGATCCAAAGTCAAATCTTTTTAAACCATTGTTGTGACGTCAGCCTATTCATAAAAGTGTGGATTCTTTTTCATGAATCTACGCCGACGAAAGTCTCCGGACAAATTATAGTCCTATTGCGTTACAACTTTTTAGTTAATTAGTGAACACAATTCGAAAATGCACGCGATTTTCAGTAAGTTTGAATTACCCCTAAAATAATAGAGACAAGCAGGCGCGGCGCGGATCCTGAAGCACGGGGTGCTTATTTAAACGCCAAATTGAAATCCCACTGTTTATAGTTCTTGTTTTTTAGGGCCGCACCACATAGCCCTTCTGAATTCGCACCCGACAAGTGCCTGTGCTGCAGTCTATAGATGCTTATCAATAAGAAACATTTCATAGTATGGAAATCAATTGTGATATTAAAACATTTATATGGAAATCCCAGTTCTATGCCCTATACTACAGGCTTTCAGGGAAAATAAATTTAAAAAAAAATATGGGGTCAGGAGTTTTTTTTAAATAAATATTCAGTTATTACCAAAGGTGATATAATTATTCATGCACAAATCAGTTTGAAAATAAATATTCAGACCATTTCTTGTGATTAACAGTGTAGTAAAAATTAAAACATTTATATTCTGAACCCAGTTCTATGCCCTATACTACAGGCTTTGGGGGCCAGTATCCTGTTAGATTAAATGTAAAAGAAAAAAAAAATATGGGGTCAGGAGGTTTTTCAAATAAATATTCAGAAGGTGATATAATTGTTCATGCACAAATCAATTTGAAAATAAATATTCAGACCACTTTCTTGTAATTAGTGTGTAGTAAAAATGTAAGAAAGTTTCGCGCGAAAAATATGCATGCTTCTTGACAACTGAACTCTTCCCGAAAAATTCAAATGGTAGTCCCACTGGTGTACATCTGTTATTATAAACTAAACTGAGGTTATGTTCCAGACCGTATGAATATATCCCAATTATCTAGACCGTACGAGTATACAAGCCGTATTGGGGTATTTTATTACTATTAAGGATTTTAGTCGGGGCGATTCAGAGCTCGCCACAAGGAGCAGGATTCCCCCTTGTTGAAGGCCATATTTCAAAATTTGATATCTGTCTGGTAGGATGCGGCGTGGTCTTTCTTTGGATCAAAAGACGGTACAAATGAACATATAAACAGGAACAGTGTAATTATAAACCCTGAATTAAATACTTGAAAGAAAAATAATGTGCGTGTTAAGTTTAAAAAAAATAGGGAAAGCAGAATCGAAAATAAAAATTCTATCCATAGAACGCACTAACGAAATCTATTTGTTCAAGTCTTCTGCTTTTTCATATCATGAATTTTTGTTTGTTATTCATTAATCCCTCAAAACCGGGTTTAGCGGTTTTTAGTCAAAAGTTTGAAGTGATGGTCAAAACCATGGGCGTACGGTCCGATCACATCCATAGGTATTTGGAAGAAATACTCAAATGGTCCGGACCGTACGCATGTCATCTTGAAGAGCTTTATCAGATCAGCTCGGATAAAATAAATAAATAAATATATAACAATCAATACTATCTTCTTTTACTATATGTGAGAAAATCGCCAGATGCAAAGGCAAATTTTCGTACCCTACACAAAACGTCCCAATTAGGGTGCGCTGTTGCAACGAAATTCCCGACATAACACACATTTCCGCCCCTTTTTTGTATTTCTTTTTTGATGTGTTTTTTTCTTTTCCTGGAAATGACAGATTGTAAATCCACAAAACAGTTTAAATTTTATGCGTTAAAAACATTAATAATTTGCATCTCTTTAAAATAATTTAAATAAATTAGAATTTTAATATAATCTGTATTGAAATGAAAATTACAAATAATTTATACCAGAACATGCATATTCAAACTAGATATTTTCTTTTACATGACAAGTAGAATAAGCATACATACATAAATAACGGTTCTTCGTCTTTTAAACTGTATTTGACTTCTTGTTTGCCAAACATGCGAATGATTAAAATGTGAAATATATATATTTATAAAGTCTTCTTTTTATTCCGGAAAAGTGCTCACATGAGTTCGTGTTTAGAACAAACTAAAAAAATTAAGGAGTACTATAATATTGATTTTTAGGCGTCACAACAATGGTTTAAGTACGAGATACAATGGATAATTGTGAGTTCGTTGCCGATTATTTTCAACGAACCCACACTTATCCATTGTATCTCCTATACATAATGCGACTAATTGCTGTGAAAAACTTAAAATTGTTCGCGAGCTGCACGTTGGAAAAAATTCTGTCCTGAGAAAAAAAACATATATATCCCCTAGCGCTCTCCTGTAGAGTTAATAAAGTCGGTACCTATCTTTTTTTTAAATAGTGTAATTCAATATTGTAATTGTAATAGATTTACATACTTTTTTTAAGCCGCAGCATATTTCTAAATGTTAAAGTGGTTAAACAATATTTGAAAGTTGTGTTATTTATTCAGAGGATACACAATTTTAATTGAAACAAACAAAACAAACGGCAAAATCACATGGATCTACAAGAAAACGTCATATATTAGCGTTTTGACGTCTGTTACGCTAACAGGCACGAACATTGCGCGTAATTTCTATGTATATATACATGAATATTATATCATTTGCAGATTGCTTATCTTACCTTGCTTTCAGGATGTCGCTGCTTGTATTTGTTTGTTTATTTATTCCCCTTTTATTTTCTTGTGCTTCTTTTGATATATTATGCTTATTTGTTGTTTTGTCATATATGTTTTGTTGTCTCGTTTAGCCCAAATAGATGAAAATTGTGTTTTTGGTGTGTATCTTTTTTTAAAAATAAATATATGCTGTACATATAGGAAACATATCTTCTGCTCTGTATAAAGCTCCTGTTAAGCAATACATAGGGATATTTTTCAGAGTTTCAAATACTTAATTGATATGTCTCAGTCTTTTTCAAAGATCCTGACATAAAATTTTATACATAGCTTATCTATTTCCAAATACTACAATTGTCAGATATATGTTTTTTCAAAAGATATTTTATCTCTTTTTCAAATTGATTTATTTAAGGAATGACTGTAATATTTTTTCGGTTTATGGAGAAATAACCTAAATCACGTGGTACACACTAAATAACCCGCCTAGCGGGTTATTTTGAAGTGTGTACCACGGGATTTAGGTTATTTCGAATATACCGAAAAAATATTACAGTCATTTCTTATAATTTAATTAAAACGTCAATACGTTGACACGAGAAAACAAGGAAAAACAAGATGACGTCACAGTCACATGGCAAAATTTAGGTTATTGGCTTATAACCAAAATACTTTCAACCAATCAGAAGACGCGTTACATCCAATATTAAATTATTAAAAAAATAAATTTTTGTTAAAAAAAAATTTAACTTCAAAATTTTGAAATAAACAGTTACTTTAATACAAAAGTATATTATATTTACTATTCATTCAATCCTAATTTTATATTTCAAATAAATTCGCGAAATACGGACTTTTTTAAACGATAGATTAAATCATAATATTTTCTATTTTACAGTTTGATAACTTTTAAGTTCAGGTTTATTTCTAATTCAAAACCATTATTATTTTACCAAATGATATTAAGTTTTGTAGTACAGATGGAAAACAGGTCACAGTTTGACCTCAGTTCTTTCGACAACAATGGCGTCACGTGACCGAAGAAAATGAACGTCATTTTCGGTCCAAAAATGACATGAAAAATTCAAAATATCAACATAATATTGAACCCAAGACACGCGTCGTGGAGTTTCAAAGATTCTCGAATATATTCTACAGCAAAATTTCACAGAATAGTTTCAACAAACAGTCTTTCGAATCTTAAATTTGCTACTGAATACGCCGACAGCACTGTCAATGCAAAATTTCAAAACAAATTTCTTACGTAAAAATGGAAATGACGGTGCGAATTTAAATTCAATGATAGCTATCAAGATGTTCAAACCTCGAACAAAAATTTCAAGACATTTGGCTGTTGAATACGCAAACGTCAAATTGATTTCTGTTCGAAGGGGTAGTTTTTTGTTTTTGCTATACGAGTTGCCCTCCATCTTTACATGTTGCTTCTCTAATAGAACATTTGATTCTTAAAATTTCAAGCTTATATTGAAGGTTATTTTAGATTTTTGTGCAGCAATATATTTTAGAAAGAGAACAAACCTGTATATATGAAACAGTAAATAAATATCCACAGTTATTTGTAATTCTGGATGATTTTGACATTGAAAAATTGGCAAATTTAGATACTCAGAGGTACCTATTGTTGAAATGGACAAAATGAAATGGAGAAGGAAAATAAGGTATATTTCATAACATAGGAAAGTATAACATGTGACAAGTATGCTTGTAGTAAAATCTATTTTTTCTGAATTTAAAAATCTCAACTAAATCAAAAGTTTTAGCCAATCAGAAACAAAAATTGTCAATGGCGGATATGGTTTTGTTCGATCGGGACAAAATGGGTAAATTTTGTAAAGGACATTCCATGGATAATCCTTGGTTAATGTGATTCCATTTGGCTAAACAATTAAAAATTTAAAAATTGAACGAATGGTCGGAGTGCGACAGACGTTTACAAGCTTAACCGAAATGCTGCTAGATTAAGAAATACCAACACTCCAAACTAGCAGACACAAACAAATGCTGGGTTGGTGGAGATACAGGCACTCCCTCAAGACAATTTTAGTAATTTCTAAAAACCCGACACACAAAAGCAACAAAACATTGAAACTAAAAAGGTGGTTGGAAATCAGAAAGTCGGGAACAACGTAAGACCAGAAACAATACAACCAGCAAAAACCAAGTCCCTTTTTGTACACCTAGCAACAGATTGGAACCACCTGGAAAACTTGGAACTGTGTACGAGGAGTTCAAAACGGCCCTCCTCAGCCAGCTCGACTAAATCCACACAGTCTAAGCCCGTCGCGCATTAGCCTATTCTGTTACTTAACCATACAGATACAATTTATGTTAGAATTCTGTCCAACTTTACGAGAACAACGTGTGATTAAATTTAAGAATAAATAGTGATTTTGAATTTTCACGTTCGAAATGAGACGAAAAATATTGTTTCACTGTTTATACAACCGACGGAAAAGTAGAACAAGGTTTACATTATTTTGACAAATTGATGAATGATACTATATATTTTTCCAAGTTTTTCATGACACGGACATTAAACAGGAAAGCATGTCGTATAGTTTCCTTCGTTCGTATAATTCACGAAACATTTTGGAATATATTGCAGTCTCTCTTTACCGTTTTATCTGAATGTTAACATATATATCTCTTATATAACATAATGTTCAAATGCCATATTCTTCCACTTTATTTTGTTTGGTGACATTATCTTGAAATCTAACCATAAGACCATTTTTTTTCTTTATCTTTATTCATGTAAATATAGTTATATATAAATACAATTCAAAAAAACTTCTCAATAGTGATGTTAATGAAAAAAATGTCATATCAAAGTTAATTTTACTGCAAACAAAAATTTTTGATTAAATTCGCAGTACATGTTTAATAAATGATAAAGTCTGATTTGTTGTGACGTCTTCATCGGACCTGTAGTGCGCGCTTATGATGTACCGTGCTTTTGTTGACACTTGTTCACTTGCAATAAATTTAAATATATTATCAAGTTTAAGGTATGTGCCTGACTACCTTTAAGTTATGTGAATTCTTAGTTTATTAAATGGCTTTATGGATACT
>JAULBM010309245.1:0-14230 GCA_032357055.1 Geukensia granosissima | reverse complement strand
AATTTTTTTTTTAAATGAAAAAAACTTTCGTTTCCCATCCGTTTCAATGGTCACCTTGCAAATGTATCTCGATAAAAATGAAACAGAGGTTAATTTAAGCATTTTAATGATAACAAAATTTGAAACTGTACGAAGGTCGGGTAACAATAGAAGAGATGTTTTAACATATGTAATTGACGTTTACCTGCATTAATATTTATTTCAAAAATAAAAGTTGCCATTTAACATCAAGTTAATATAAATATAGAAGATGTTGCATGATTGTCCATGAGACAGCCACCCGCCAAGTGACAGTAGAATTTTAACATCTACAGGTCCCATTATGGCCTAGATTGATATGTGAACATCGGTTTTTCACAACAATATACGGAGTGTGACCATATGTCGTTTTCAATTTATTTCTGTACTCATTTAATTGTTGTCCATTTGTTCTCTGTAGTGGACATTAATATGGGAAAATTGTGGTCCTTTTCATCTGGTCTATCAAGTGTTCAGTACTTTTTTTCATAACGTTTTATTAATGTTGCTAGTGATGTACCCTTTAACAGAAATGTTCCCTTCTTTGTATGATTCTCTTCATTTCGACAAGAAATATGATTTAAAAGTCGAAGGAATCCCGTAAACAAAAACCACTGAAGAAAAAAAAGCGTGGAAACTTTTTCACATGCACGAAACAAACATTGAGTTTAAGGATTGGACACCTTTGTGATTCTCAAACTTTTGAGATCTCATTTGAGTTATTTTTTTCTTGTCCTTCGTGTATTGTTCGTGACAAAGCAAACTAAATGAATCACATGCATCATGGCCGGTCACTTACCTTTGTTCAGGTTTACTTGGTCGAAAATAACCATGCTCCAATTTTAGAATACTTTATTTCTCATTTCACTTTGATGGGGTTTGTTTCATAACAAATCTTTGTTTAAATGCAAAAACTTTTATTTTCCATCCGTTTGATGGGCATTTTGCATATGTTTCTCGATAAAAATTCAACAGAAGTTAATTCAAGCATTATCTATCCTTAACTGATTTTTGTTTAAAAAGGTTCAATGGATAATAAGGCAACTGGGTAATTTAATCTAATTTTGTTAGTTTTTAATTACTTTTTCAAAGTATGCTTCGGTCTTTTATCAACAGATGGTATTATTTCTTACCTTTGTCAAAATTAAAGTGGTCAACAGTCATATTACTGTGAACAGTACTTTACTGTGTTCAGAGCATTATTACTGTGTCCAGCTCATTACTTTTGCGGCCAGCGAAATCTTGTGTCCACACTTACCCTAATGTTCATTTGTCCAATATTCCTATACTCTGTGTCCGAGTTTGTTTGAACGAGTAAAAAGCTTATAAAAGAAAAACTGTCTTTCGTATAATTTTACAATAGTAATTATTTTGTAGATTTTAAAAAAAGTGGAAGCAAGTTGCAAAAGTACTTTTTAGCAGTCATGATGTGTTTTAAGTTGCATCGACTTTTTAATTTTCTACGGGGATTTTACATTGTAAGATCAGTCATTTGTTTGGCGGATGTGATTCTTTGCACGCGCTAGCGCGAAACCGAGAGTACACATTATCAACGCTGCGTTATAATTAAGTAATTAAACTAAGATTAGATAACATGGAAAAATGAACTGAGGAATACTTGAATGGAAATTTAAAAGTAGTTCTTCTTATATGAATCGGGAGGAAAGGTCCAAACAAAGGTTATTTGCGTAATTTTTTAATGTATTATATCTAGGTCAAACTTAAGCGCTTCCGCCAAAAACGAAGATGGCCGACCCTCCATGTTAAATCCTCGAAGAGAAATGAAGATACTTGTAAAAGTCTGTAAAACGTCATTGCATAGTGTAAACATAAAACACGGAAAAATTCTTTCTTTTGACTAAAATAAATAGAAAGGCATAAACGCACATAAAATTTAAAATAGTTGAAAAAATCACACTCCACGGAAGAGTATAGGTCAATGCGCTGCAGACGTACCATGCTGTGTGTGTGTGTGTGTGTGAAAACTCAGTTTAATATAAGTGTAGTTGGATTTTTTAATTATTGTATCACTCTAGCTTATTAATGATCTTTTCAAAAAAATTCATAAAAAATTATATACCTAGGCCAGCTTATTTTTGGTTTGAATCATTTTCTGATGAAATGAATATGCAATTATATAGACGCTTTCTTAAATTGTATGACATACTGTAAATTCAGAAATAAATGCGATGTGTTTATTATTGCGAATAATGCGACTGAGTTTTGCAAACAAGCTTTCTATAAATCTCATAAATTAATGTAGAATTTTGAGGTAATTTTTTAAAAAAAAATCGCAACAAGACTTGAACGCAATAATTTCTAAATTTACATTATTCATTTTGAATATTTTTATGTTCTTTAGATGAAAAGATACTGATAAAAATGGCTGATCACCATAACACACAGCAGAATTCAGCAGATGATCAAGACACACATAGAATTAAAAAATTGACATAGTGGCGTAAGTATGGAGTACTGAAATTTCCTTATCGTGGAAGACGGAGATAAACACCACTTATCTATCAATCATTTAGCTGTCAAATTATCATTAGAAATGATGTGTTTGGGTTGACCATACAACAGTTTGAACGAGAATTCCGGAACTGTCAGAAAAGAAGAGGAGAAAACCAGGAGTACATCACTAATATGAGATTCCCAGATAAAACAAGTCACTGGTACATGGATTATTTAGAACTTGTTCACGACAGAAATGACTTGTTAATGACCCTAGGTAAGGATAAGATTAATCATGAGGACCTCTTTTATGTACGAATCTGTAGAAACGTATTTTAATTAGAAACTATGTAAACTTATATCCAAGTGGGTTTTCTTTTTGTGTCTAACTTATATGATGTATTTTTGTTTGCTTTATATTTTTACGACTTCTCTTCATTTTAAATGCCGTGGATCTGACAAACTTTTCCATTCATCCTTCGGTTTTCTTGTTTTGAAATAAAACCTATCGTAATAATACAAAAAGGGGGTAATGTTACAATGACCAGTTCAAGCAGTTTTACGCAGGGAAAAAGGAACTTTAACAACAACAGATTAACTACACAAAAAATGTATGAAAATCTGTCTACCTAGATAGATACTTTTATTAACTCAATATGATTTTTCTTAAAGTAATAAGCGAGACTTCACAAGCCTTATTGGAAACTTACATCAGAAATTATGGAAATCATTAACCATAACCCTTTTGCAGATTACTTTCCGGAAGTTTTTTTATCCCGTCTCAGACTGTTACCATGGCTACAGGAACATTACTCAAATTCAGATTACTTTACATTCTTTACAATAAATTATTTGTTTTTGACATATGTGTAAATGATCACTCCGCATAATTGACAGATAATAACAAAATGAACTTCAATTAGCAGTCATGCCATCATTTATATAATAAAGTTGAGGATTCCGATTGGAGCTGAAAACCTTGTTATTTTTATTACTGTAATTATTAAGTGTTAGAATAATCTTTTTTTATTTCTCAATACGAATGATTAACTGTTAAAGACAATTGAAAGAATATTAATAGCCAACAATTGATTTGCAGGAACAAATAATGAACCAAGTGAACATCTATTGTATTCTGATATGGTAAAAATTCTGGGCACAGAGACAGATGTTCGAACAAGACAAAGATTCTTTAAAGTTTATGATGTGATTGAGAACTCATTTCCCTCACCATAAATTACGTACATCTCTAGTGGCAGTTTATCAGAAGGTCTAGACCTGCCGGGTTCAAACATGGACGTTATGCTTTTGATTAATACCATAACTGTGACAGAGGAAATAGCTGCAACAAATAAATCAAACACAACTTTTCAACTGATTTATGATCATGACAATCCAGGATTTGTAATGTTAAAACTGTTACCTTTATGTGAATCAGGATATTCAGGCAGCATTATGGATATCAATGTTTGTCGTTCTACTACCGATGGTTTATTTTTGTCAACAAGTTTACTTCTCAACAAATTACTCTCACAAATTACCAGTTTTAAGCCTGTTCTTCATGGACCCTGTTGCTCAGACCCAAATTTTCTCTATGACTTCCCGATCCGTCTAAAAATAAATAATTGGCCATCACAAGCTAGAGGTTGGATTTATCGGCACCGTCCTGGCAAATGGCCACCGACATCTTTGATTAATAAAACTGTACGAGGAAAATGTCTTCTGGTTCCCATAGGACCAAGGAATGAACAAGAAAAAAAAAATATTATGGAGACTGTCATTCTCTCTGGCAGAGAAAACATTAGTTCACTGCATGAATTATACACAGCTACTTTGTTATTCTCTTTTAAAGTTAACTAAAAACGTGATTATCAACAGCGAAAAAGCTGTGAAAGACTACATCTGTTCCTACTACTTGAAAACAGCTTTATTCTATGTATCGGAAGAAACAAGTATAGAATTTTTTCGACCTTCAAATCTGTTTTACTGTTTTCGTCTTTGCATTGACAAATTAATTTCATGGGTACGAGCTTGTTATTGTCCTAACTATTTTATTCCAGAAAACAACATGTTTAAAGGAAAGATCAATCATTCAAATAACCAACTTTTGCTATATGTTCTGTACACTATGAGCAATATGAGTGCTGTTATCTTAAAAAGAAAAATTTTTGAGAATGAATCTGTATCAACATTATTACAGAGTAAATCACAGACGAAATTAGATTCTTTGCTTCTCAGGGTTTTAACTGCAAATAATATTAAAAACCCAGATTTGGGGTTTTATTCATTATCAGTTATTCAAACTTTTCTGAAATCAGAACGTTCGCCTTTAATAAAATCAGTATTAGAATATTACAAGTTTAGAATTCATCAAGAAGTCGCACAACTATTAACAGAATGGAAAAAATAAAAATGGGATCATTTGTCATAAACATTTATTAGAAGGAATTAAGTCTGACGCAGTGTCAGGTTGGATATTACTAGCCTCGTTTTACTATAAACTTGGTCAGTATAAAGTTACTTTACAAATAATTGAACATGTATTATCACGTTGCACACCAGATATGCTTCATTTAGCATTACCGAGTTATTCATCAGAAGAACTGACAAGGTATGAGCGAATATCTGGTTCTTCCATTTTAACATTTAACGAGAAAATCAAACTTGCAGTTATTAATTGTGTATTATATGTTCAAGGATCCAATTTAGTACCATGTGAATTACAATTAGAAGTCCAGGATGACAGATTTTATCCATCTCCTGTTGTTATGTCTCACTGTCTGCGGTTTTTCTGTTATCATCATCTCAGTGATATATGTAACAGGGAACAAGCATTGCTTGATTTATATTTGACAATTGACGAAGCCTATTTTGTTGATGTAGATCATATGTCTGTATCGTTAGTAATGTTAGGAGTATGTAGTGAAATAGCTGGAGACAAAGAAAGAGCATATCAGTGTTATGATGAAGCAATGCTATGTGAAGTTGAAATTTGTGAAACTGCCAAATTAAGAGAATCTCGTTTACTCAATGATTCAGATGCAAACAAACAAATGACATAAGAAAGTTGAAATAAAAATATATCTTAGAAAAGAAGTAGAAGTAGCAGTGACGGGGAAAAGAAGTCCACATGGAATTAAGTGAATAATATACATAATAGTATATTTGAGTTGACAAATTAAAAGAAAACTAGTAATTGATAAGCAATTCTTTAATTCTTATTGAATTAAAATGAAACAATTTGTTGCTGTCATATTGTTTAAACAATATCTTACTTAATTGTGATTAATTTACAATACTGTTTGATACCAAAATATTGTTTATCTACACTTTATCAAACTGTATACATTTTTAAAAAAAATGTTTAGTTCGTAAACAAATGAAGTAATTGCAAGGAAATAATTGAAAAAAATCCTTTTATGCTTGCACAATTTCATATCATGGTAAATCTCGTTTATTAAATGATTCAGATGTAAACACATCAAGTACAACTTTAAAAATGAAAATTGGAAGAACAAATATATCTGAAAATCGAAACAGAAATAGCAGTGTCCGCGGGAAAGGAAATATCAAATGGTATAAATATTATAGGCTAAATAATTTAGTGTGACAATTGAAAACAGAACCTGGGATATTTTTTTAACTGTTAAAACCTAAATCAATATTGCATACATTTCAAAAAAAAAGTTTTAGCTTGTAAAATGTTGAAATATTTTCAAATTCAATATTTTCCTATGCTACTTACACAATTTCATATCCATCATTTATCAATTGAATCAAACTGAAAGAGATTATAGAACTTGTGACTTACAGGACATTGGGGATGAATATCACTTTATACTAAAATGTGTTTATTACTCACCGGAAAGAAAAAACTTTTAAATTAATCAGTATTTCAAAAATCAAATATACTGACCTTTGAACAAATTATAAATGCCACTCAAAGATTGTGTACATTTATTGAAATTGTAAATGGCAGTTTGTCCTCGAAGTATTAAAATCTGTGTGCGTCAATTCTGTAATATATTAGGTCGTCACTGCTACTATTGAAAGGTCTAGATTATGGTTAACAAATAAAATAATAGGGGAGTGGCATTATTGTCCATGAGACAGCCATCCACCAAAAGACAGTCGAAGTTAAACTATTAGGTCCCATGACGGCCTTCAATAATGAACCGGTGTCCATAGCAAACTGCCTGGTGTAAGACCTAAAATACAAAAAATTAAAACGATTCATAAAACACGACAATCGACCTTATCTATTGACAAAAGGTAAATAAATAACAATAATTGACAAATTCAACAACGAAAACTACTGGACGACAGGTTCCTGGCTTTGGACAGGCCCATTAAGTATTTTGTGGGGTTAAACCACAAAGCTTAAAATTCAGAAATCATCAATACGAAATTGTGCTTTAAGTTTAATAACATCGGTATTCGAACATACAGCCATTTCTTAGAAAACGTTTAGTCTCTAGTCATTCAAGATAAAATATTTGTAAAAATTCTTTTCATGGTTAATATTCATATTTGCTGTTTTTTGTGTCTGTTCACGAGCTTCTTAAACTTTCGATGCCTGTTCCTCTAAGTAACACCCGTTTCCCTTGCAGTACACAACGCTCTCGATTAAACATGATAGTTTCAATAATAGAAACAACAATTCAAAAGGTTGTGGACGATGTGTGCTTCGGGTGACATTCAATGAATTTCAAACTGCCAGAAAAAACTTCGAGAATGCGCTGATAAGCAGTTACTGGAAGGAAATGAAAAATAGAAAAACGTACAAATGTACATTGCAGCGAGTAGAAGAATATTTTAAATGCTTGAATGTGTATCGCACCTCTCCTTCTTTGCATAGTCCTTGCTTCGCCCTTTTATTGACTCTTTAAAACACAAATGAAAAATTTCCAGAAACTTGCTGTTTACGTTAAAATAACTCAGAGCACAAATATTTGCTAACATTTCTTTTAACTCATCTACTAGAAAGAGCCTAAATATTCTATACGTGCAATTCCGATTAGGTCACCATTAAAAGTATCCAAATAAGAGATGCACACAGGTTCGTCGGAAACTTTAGAAAATAGATGATGAGTTTGAATCTCTGACGTCCTATGTTTCGGTTCCAATTCTACTGATGAGAGGTTACTCCTAGAAATGTACATACAGCGTACCTAAATTTTCCATATTTATTTAACATTGGTAATTTTGTTCTCTAAAAAACCTTAATAAATAACACGTGTACTAACAAAGTGGCATGCCCCATACTTTATTCATATTTATTTTGATTTATTTATAAAATGGCTGGAGGACAAACCCGACCGCCTCTTAGGTGTAATGGTAATGCTCGCCTCAACTGCAGAATGTCGTGGAACCGATACCTGGCCGGGTCAAACCAATGACATTAAAATTAGTCGCAGCAAGAAGGGGTAAATCAAAGACTGTTCAACTCAAATTCAGAATAATGCATCTGTATATAGTAGCATGCTTCGTATGAATTGTTGCTTTCATGAGCTACTACATTAAAAATTGGGCTCAGCGTTTCGGTCTATTACATTTCAGATTTTGTATGTCATCACGTATATATGCTTTCGTACTGGGTTTATAAAAATGTACCACTGCACATTAAGCAACATTTAACCATGCAGTAGCTATAATCTTGCTTTTCACACCGCTATTGACAGGGTGAATCTGGACATGAATGATTAATTTTATAGAAACCATGTCATGTCTATCAATGAGTCCCCTCTCAAAGAACCACACCCTGAATAGTAAGTGGACACCATATCACCTTGGCTATCTTGTCCTCGAGTAATGTTTTCTTGTTTAATATATCTAAAGCGAATGCTAATTTAGGTGTACTTTACATCAAATAAAACAATATTTGCAAACAGCTTTAAAAAATAAATTAAACAGCCCTTCTAGTCAAGTGTAGAATACACATGTGAGATGTCAAAAGTACATAGTCCAAAGAGAAAAGACAAATTAGAGTAACAAACTAAAGATAAAACAAAGACAAAAAGAACGAAGACCTGAACTTAACGAACTCATTTACCAAACAGGGTGGAATCAGGGGCTCCGGAATGGTAAGCATAACCTGTCCTGCTCCCGGCACCTGTTGTGGAATCTTTTAACTCTAATCCAGGTAAACATCAATCCTTGTTGTAGGAATTAACGCGACTACAGCAATCCTCTTTAGGACAGGATTGGGTTGTTTGAAGGGCTGTGGCCTTAGTGTGGTGGGGAGCAATTTGCTTAAAATTCAATCTGATATTTTCTTTTGATAAAATCTGATTGCAACATTGATTGTTTCCGTTTTCCCGTTGTATCTTACATTGGTTCAGTTTTTAACTATTTTAAAATTTTAAGGAATGCGTGACAAAATCAATGTAGACGGTCTACCTACATGCATTGTGATTTCTCTGACCTCGTACTTGTTAACACTGTTCAGCGCGGAATGCATATCCGCGCATTGCTGAGAGTGTGCTATAAAATCACCCTGACATGAAACTATATCATGCATTTCTCATTCTTATACTTGTAACATCTGTATAGGTAGATTTTACCATTTTAGGGCTTCCACAGAATCTGTCTCTGATAAAATTATTTAGAGGCATGTCGTTGGCATAAAAACTGTTTAAACAATGATATGTTGCTCCTCGTTTAAAATCATCACTCAGGACATTTACGATTAACACCAAAATCTTGTCGGCCGATATGGCATATAAATTTCACAGATGACGACGGAACTTTTCTTTGAAGTTAAAAATTAACCCCAGAATAGACTGTTTGCTTTATTCGCCAGGAGACTATTTTTTCTTTTCTATCTTGAAATGTCAAAAAATGATTGGACAATGCGGCGGGTGTCTTTAAAGAGGCACGAACTGATTATCTTTCTGAACCACCTGCGTTCAACGCCTTTTATGTGTGAGTTCTGCATTGTTCATTGTTTTTATGTACACTATGTGTTAATTATGTCCCTTCTTGGTCAATTTTCAGGATTGCAGTGTCTATTGACTTGACCCCTTTTGCCTAATCGTTCGGTTTTTTGTCTCCTCTTCTCTAATTTACCTCGATATTTTCGGTACTTCATTGCTGGTTAACGCTTTTCCTCTCCCTTCCTTTATTGGGCACAGTCTACTACCATTCTGATCAAGATAAAGAATAATGAAAAGATATAAAGTAAATGTCAGATAGACTGCACTCCAACTACGAGAAAAATGAAAATTTACAAATCTAGAGGTCATTTTCTGTATTTTTAAATGATGCTTTCATATCTAAAGATAAGAGTTATCTATCTCGCATTATCAGATTTAGTGCAATTTAGTTCAATTATCGGAAGCTATCGGCCATAATCAATACAATTATCACCATCGATGCCTTACAAGCAGAAGAGTTCTACACGATGGCTATCTACATGAAGATTTCGATTTTTACACAGCCTTGTGCATTTTATGCAAGGACTTTAAGTATTAAAAGTTATTTATTTTTATTTACTTGGGCATGATTTTTTATAGGAAACCAGCTTATTACAAAGGTAGTCTTTCCCTTTAAATAATACTGTTCCCACCTGAATATTATCAGACATTTACATTTAACAGGACAACATACACAAAGACAAACATATGATATGACCACAATTCCTGGCTTGGGACAGGCACATGAGAAATGCGATGGGGTTTAACTAGTTTAGTGGGCACCCAACCCTCCCCCAACGAGTGGTCAAAGTAATAAATCTAAGAAAACAAAAGCAGTAACTGACGAACTATAAAAACTAAATAGAAAGTCTCATGGACAATCATGCCACATCTCCTATTTCTTTAATCCCACTAGAGACTACAATAAATAAACTTAACAAAAATACATGCAAAAGACTTTAATGAATGCTCGAAATTACTGAAAGCAAGCTTAGGGTGATGATAAAACATAAAGCTTTTCAACAACACCTTGAAGATTTAATTTCGTTAATGCGAAAATACTTTACTTTATACCATTAATATGGGTCACGGGACACTAAGATTGAGGGTCACCTGACATTTTTCTTCTTTTTTGCACCACCAGGTCATGCAGAAAAAATAAGTATTTGGAACTTTTTTCCAGTATGTATTTTATCGATCTACGGTATGATACATATATAAAGATAAAAGTAACTCCTTATTTTGACGTATTTTATTACAAAAACTCAATTAATTATAATGATGGTTTCTGGGTGGATTTTCAAGTGTTTAATCTAGATTTAAAAGATTTAAGAAGTACCCCTTATGAATTAGATGTTAACAGATGAGCTTAAACGACTAATTTAAAGATTTATATCTGTAAATTTCTAAATCGGAGATATTTTCAGTTTTGCCCACTCAAAGGCTTTTGTAAGCCTTTATTTTCAACATCTGATGAAAACAAAAAACATTTAGTACACAAGAAACAGCTTTCTACAGTGTAAAATTGGCACATAATCTGGCAAGGGATAGAAAACATTGTGAATTTCTATTGTAAAAACCGTAATTATGACTTTGATTATATTGCTAGGTTTACTGAGTATCTCTGTTTCGTTTAGATTGATGAATATTTTGATGTACTTCTATGCAGACAAATTTATTTTTGTTAAGCGATTAGTAGTTTTTGTTTTTAAAAAACCTCACTTTTCATTAACTCTAATAACTATGGTACACACCGAGATAAATTTTGCCGCTAATAGTGGCGTTTTTGATAGACTACTCAAATTGTCACGGCAGATGATCAAGATATTCAGATTTCAATGAAGATTCCTTTGTAAATTAGTCGTTAACCAATTAAATAATCTATTTTTTTAGAAATTTGAACATTAATGATTCCATATTTCTGTGTTCAATTGGTCTATGTGCTTGACTGTTCATAATTAAATGTTTGTCTGGCATGATTTCAGCACGTAATATCCTACAGAAATTGCCCGTAAAAATTGAAATTTTAAATCCCTAAAATAACGAAGACTTCAATCCTTGAATTGCCCATGGCAAATATCCGCTGGATTTGGCTTCTTATAGCGGAATAGAAGTACTTTATTTTACAATGTTTGAATCTCTGCTTTCCTGTGCTTTGGTTCTTATGCTGCTGATGGGAGGTCACTCATTGAAATGTTCATAAAGCTTATCAACATTCGCCATATTTATTCAATATTAGTAAACATGTATTTTTGCCAAAAACAATACACTATAAATGTATTTTATGGGTCACATTTACTCTCGATGTCCTATTATTAGGTCAATAATTTTTACTATAAAACATAGGCCCGAACGTTTTAAGACATATATGTTCGTTGAGTGAATAAGAAAATAAATCTATGTAATTAAAAGAAAGAATTTGGAATATATGCCAGAAATGTACGATGCACATCTAAATTTATAATAAACACCCAAGAGTCAAATTTAACTCAGAGTGAACCGTTATTCTGGATAAACCTGTATTACCGTTTGGGTTAGCCATTCTGTGTGATTTAGTTAAAGGTGGTTGTATATGTAGCATAATATAGTGAACCCCATGATATATTTTCCGATAACACTATTGTTCCATAGCATAAAGATCAAGGATGGAAAAAAAAACACATTGATATCCACTTGCTTTTTCCTATGAAGTATATAGATTGCTAAACACAGTTTTTATGTGATGTCCTAAAGTTTGGGTCCCATTCCTACATTGTACTTTTGTCACATAGCTGTAGGTCTTATTTTATGAAATACCAATAGACAATTATACATCAAAGATATTTTTTCATACAATCAATAACATGCATGTACAAAACAAAGTAAAAATAGGATAAAAAAAATTCTGCAAAATTTGACCACCAAACATGTTCAGCCTATTGTACCATGGATACCAACATGAGAAAAGTGTAAAAAGTTATATTCACTTTAAAGAGAATGTCCAGACATTTTCATTTTCAGAAAATAAAGGTTCAAGGTACGATCGCCTGCTTTCAAAAGAGCTACAGTACATTCAAAAAAATTTTGCATTGCTCAGTGTAGTTCACACCCCCCCCCCCCCGTTTGAATACAATTGGCAAGAATTATTGTATTTATAGTGAATGCCACCCTTTTTTGTTAAAATTAACCCACATTTAACATAAAAAAACACAAGAAGATTCCAAGTCTAGTTTATAGACAATATATAAATGGAATTCCCTATACAACACCTATTTTTTATTCGGAAAAACCATCTGGAATTTTTTACGAAACTAAACAAAAACTGTGTTCAGCATTCTCCACAGCAAGGGATTGGGGTCAATCCAAATACGGTCGTATATTTCCGTCATTCTTACCTGATTTTATGACGGAAATCACCGATGATGTTCCGATTGTTAGAAGGGTTTGCGCGATTTGGCGTAGATCAGAAAAGTACACGTATTTAACACGGACTGCTAACTGAGTTATTTTTTATTGTTTTAAAAAACATTTATATTATCATTATGATGTATTTTTCTGTACTTTGTAGATTACTAATTTTTATGGACAATATTGTGATCTGAATTGTACGACCAGAGACATGTCTCAATTTTTTGTTTCATAAAATTATTCTGTAGAAAATGTTCGCTTCCTTACAAATACTAGCAAATTCTTAAACAAAATGAACACACATTTCCAATATATTTCCCTTATTTTCCTTTGAACATACTTGAGTTATGATATAACCATGTAAGAATGTAAAACTGACAAAAAGCAAATTACTATATGCAAATCCCTAGATGCCATTCGGAAGCTTAGGGAAAATTATTATTATTATTTTGTGAGATTATAGCAAAAATTTGAGATTTATGATGAGGTAGAAAGTCATTCTTTTGCGAACAGAAAATTTGTTAAAATAGAATAGTTCCCTATTGAAAATATCACCGTTGTCCAAACTGTATTTTAACATATAAATCTGTAACGACCTCGTTTTTTGAGAGGAACTGGTCGATTGTACAATAAATTTAAATTTAAAGTTACCCTGAAACCGCCTCAATATTTATCCAATTAAACCTGTAAATAAAAGTAGCAGTAAAATAGGATGATTCCCATACTGTTGTTAATTTATAACTGCAATTTAGTCGTAAAAATAGTCATTTATGATATGACGCATATCTCGATATTACAAATGGTTTCCGTAACTTCTATATATTTGCGAGATTTGTTTTATTTAATGATGAAATGAATTAATTAATTTACATGGGTAATTTTGTATTTTAATGCTAACATAACTCAAAATGAATTAATTAATTTAACATGGGTAATTTTGTATTTTAATGCTAACATAACTCAAAATGTTTTCACATAGGTGAGTATTTTGTCTTTTTCTACTTATGTTTGGAGTAAAAACTTCTAGAATGACGGAAAAGTTGTTTCTGAATAATCACGCTTGTTAGAGAGACAAGTCGTATGACAAACAAACAAAGGGCCGATCCAGACGTCCAACCACATATAAGACCTAAATTAGTTCAACAAGACCCGGCATTATTTACGTCATTTTTTTCGTAAAAGGGACCTAATCCTCTTTGCCCCCTTTTGATTCACGCGAGGAGAAAATTATGAGTAAGAGACCTTAAATTTGCATGTTATCGAAACAGTTTTTAGGTACATTTCCCTAGTCAATCAAAATGGCGTCCGTTAGTTCGAGCGGGATATATAAATACTAGATCTCCCCTTCTCGAAGGTTGTGCCGGGGAACGAAAAGGCACCAGGTATCTCCGTCCTGAGGCACAAGTCCTCCAAAAGGGGCGTCCCTGATTGTGGGGGATGTATAAATTCATAATCCG
>JAULBM010309234.1:0-14233 GCA_032357055.1 Geukensia granosissima | reverse complement strand
GTCTCATTCTAGTAGCCCATAAGTAGGAATTTTTTGTTTCTGTTTAAATTTTGTCTTATTTGGAAACATACTTTTTTATTTTCATCTTTTTTTCACTTTATATATAATTACATGCTTACCAATGCGAGCAAATTGGACCCTTTAATAAAAGATTTGTTTCTTTAGTGTAGTGTAGAATGCCCATGTGGGAGATCAAAAATGCATTGTCCAAATAGACAATTCAAAACAAACCAAAAAATGAAATGAAAAAGAAAAGAACAAAGGTTTGGAATCCACGTACTCCCTTACAAAACAGGAGTCAGTTCAGTTGATGGCCAAAGGTCATAAGGATCCTTCTAGATCTGATTTAACAGACAAATTGAACACTACCTCCCGCTACCTTGATGATATCTTTTTCGTTAATAATTCGGTATTCTAATCATACACTATCGAGATTAATCCAAAGGAATTAATCTTGAATAAAGCCAATACCCATTTGTGGACTGTATATTTCTCAAGGTAAACTTTCCACCAAAATTTATGACAAGAGGGACGATTTCTTATTTTCATCTTATAATTTCCCTTTTCTTAACGGGAACGTTCTTTTGTCTCCTTCCTACGGTGTGTATATTTCTCAGCTTGTTCGTAATGTCCATATTTGTAGCGACGTGTCAGTTTTTAATCAACGCAATCTCTGGATAACTGACATATTATTAAGAGAAGGATTTCGCAACCAGAAATTGATGAAAACGTTAACTATAGAATTTTTTTTCCAACATTGTGTATATTAATGCAAGTAAATATCATTACAACTTTTCATTCTCTTGTTCATAAATCACATTTGTTTTGTCTGTCGTTTGACTTAATGATTTCCCTCTGCCCCCTTTTTATCTTCAAATAATACTGCCTGGTTCTTACTTCGATTCTTACTTTAACTTTACTTAATATACTATGGAATTTTCCTTCCTACCATTCATAGTACAGTCACAAAAGGACCGGAATTAGTCAAGTGATTTCCGATATATCACTATTATCAACTAATCAACATCTTGAGCAAAGGTTTGTTTTGGCGCAATTGATCAATTTTTTACATTAAGGATATGTACAAATAATATTTCTTACCAAAATATACATACGTGTATATTGTGTTCAATTTTTTATGGTCTTTGGAATCTTTTTATAGATACCCTGGCGATCGCTTCATAAAGCAGAAGTATGACTTACGTCCACATAAATTCAATAGAAATGTATGTAACAAACAATATACTGGTTTATATTTGGTTCTACGGGGACAAACCTTTTTGTATAATTAACCACTCTGATTCTAACAAAAAGTACTCTGAAGATGACATTTGCGGGATGCTTGGCGTTGTTTGGCGGACGTGTTTTCCGAGAGACTGTCGGCATTCCAATGTGGACAAACTGTGCACCCCTTCTCGCCGATTTATTCCTTTATTCATATGCAGCTGACTTCATACAGAGCCTTCTACAGAGAAAAGAGAAGAAGTTGGCTCCATCTTTTGGTTTCACGTTCCGCTGTATAGATAATGTCCTTTCAATGAATAACTCTGAAAATTTGGTGACTATGTTGACCGCATCTATCTCATTGAACTAGAAATCAAAGATACTACAGAAACAGAACGGATTCCTTCTTACCGAGAATTAAACCTAGAAATTGACATTAAGGGTGGGTTAACAACAAAACTTTACGACAAGAAGATGAGTTTTCCGATTGTAAACTTTTTATTCATTTCTTGTAACAATCCAGCGGCACCTTCATACGAGTGTATGTTTCTCAGTTGATACGCTACTCCTGGGCTTGTGCTTCCTATCAGGATTTTATTGATAGAGGGTTACAGATGACAAGAAAGCTACTGAGCCTAGGGTTTCTCAGGGAAATATAAGAGTCATCACTCCGAAAGTTTTTCGTTTACTATTATGATTTGGTTGACCGGTACGAAAAATCCATTTCACAAATGACAATGGATATCTTCCAACTGTCGTTAAAACAAATCTTTTCCTCTACCGGTTCTGACTAATATCAATTGTGACTATACACCGTCTTTCTCTACTGGGTAACACGACGGGTGCCACTAGTGGATGAGGAGTTGCTTACCCTTCCGGAGCACCTAAACTCACAATGTTTTTGGTAGGGTTTCTGTTACTCCAGCTTCAGTTTTCAGTGTAGTGTTGTGTGTTCAATGTTTGTCTTTCGTTTCATTTTGTTGGCCATGGTCTTGTCAGTCTTCTGTCCCTTTGGTATCGTCGAATTCCTTTAAGTGTAAAATATCATTAATATTTTAAGAAAACAA
Source organism: Geukensia granosissima (assembly GCA_032357055.1). Lineage (NCBI taxonomy): Eukaryota > Metazoa > Mollusca > Bivalvia > Mytilida > Mytilidae > Geukensia > Geukensia granosissima. The sequence goes on along the minus strand of JAULBM010309234.1, from coordinate 11,942 downwards.
TGTATTGTGCAAGTGTGAAAAAAGCATCGACAGTGTAACAAAATTTTGATTAAATTAATTTTTGGTGTAAATTATTGAGCAAAAGCCAGTGTTTATCTTTAAATCTTAAAATACTGCAATAAAGATAACTTTTATGCATAAGTTCATCTATGTAACTGATGATAAGTCCTAATGGGATGTGTTTTAATTTCCACGTAACTCCTACTGCTGTGTTAAAAGGTCGCCCGCTTCTTTTTTCTCGACACATTAAACGGTAGGATCAAGAAAATTAAACATGCTTTATTTCTCAGGTTATTTTGGCATATTCACTGCAGAGAAAATAGTATTAACCATATTCACATACACATTTGGCCAATACATCAGAACATACTGTAAAAACCCTGGAATCCTGTCGTATTCCTTTTCCAATTTTCATTCTAAGCTAAACATCGCTTTGGAAACTGTTTAGATTACTAGTCCAGTGTGGAATACTCTAACGAGAAATCAAAAGTGATTCCAAAGAGGCAAACTAACTCGGAACAAAATAAAAGTTAAAACAGAAATAGATTTATTTTGATGTCATACACTCTTTAGTGCATTGAGAAAATTAAATTAAAAAACAAGAAAACAATGTGGTCTAAGAAATTAGCTTGGTTGTGATCTGCAATCACTCTCTACGCAGTTAATTTGTCCCAGATGATCGGCTGCACTCGTGTCTAGGATTTTCTAGACGTTTAAGGATTTTCTGATGGTTGTTGCTGTCATGTAAACCAACATGGATTATCCTATCAAGGTTGAAAAAGTATGTCTGTGTCCCTTTACCTTTAATGGGAATGCACGTATTTCTTGAACCCTAATGTAAAATATAGCAACACAAAATAAAACCAAAACCGAACCTACGACACTCGTGTTCTACTGGGAACTAGGTTTTGTTATTGTTACATTTTAGTAACAGATCAGTTCCCTGTAACTATGAAATCACAGTTATAGTTTGCCTCTTCTGGAACTGACAGCAGTCGGTATAGAGATGGTTAATTACACCCCCAGGTGCAGCATCATAGAGAATACAAATGTAACAAAATATTGATTAAAAGGGTTTTAATGTAAATTATTCAACAGAGAGTAAAGAGTAAATGTTGATTCAAAAGAAGACAATATTCAAAGATCTTAAACTACGTTACTCTTACTTCTTTGTCTGCTTCTTTTGTTCAATATATTAAACGGAGGGTACACAAAATTAAACATGGTTTATTTCACAATAAAGCATAAAAGGTTCCTCAGCCTTATTAAACACCAGGTCCTCCTCCTCTGGTTTGTAAACGAGTTCTAGGAGTCCGAGGTCCCGATAAGCATTTACTTTTGTGTTTTTTACCTGTCACAGGAAGTCGACTCTAAACTTATATGACCTTTTGGGGGGTCTCCTCAAATGGAAACGTTGCTACAGGCGAGACATGCATCTGGGAAAGTGGTTTACATATTAAATAAACGTGCACATAGAAACTTTTTATATAAACTCACAGACAACCGATACATTTGTATTTTTATTGATGTTGATAATTAAATACATATAGTGTAAGAAGTACAGTGATCTCTTTGTCCCCTACCTAGTAAAAAATAAATACAGTAAAAGTCGATTTTGTCGCGGGGTGCACAATTTCAATCGAAACCGTTCGCGTGAGTATAATTATCGTGAAATCTGTAATTTTCGCGTAAAAAAGTGGAAATTCTTCATCAGATACTTAATTTAAGAATGAAGTTGATAAATAAATCAGTTACCACTGATGCAGTTGGATGGGTTAGTCAATCAAAATTAAAAAGATGTACAACGCGAGCTGTAAATTAGACCAATATCAGTAGCAGAAGTTTTCTTAGACAAACTTAATTCTCTGTTAGCTACTTTCGTATCGTGACCAAGTGACCGTTGGTATCATCATAAAAATACATTACAACAAGATATAGGATTATCCTTAATCTAAAGTAAGTCATCAATTGATGCAATATGTCTTTTTGTAATTTGGTATCCATTTCATATGTAGACACTTCAGAAAAACTATATTATTGTGTCTCTTTGTAATCCTTGATATTAAAGATGCATCCGGAATTGCAAATATTTCCTAAATCTCGAGTTGCTAACATTTTCTACAAAATTTAACAAGCGCCATATACAAACCATGTGTCAACGGTTCAAAGTACATTGCTTTGTGTTTATTCTGCAATAACCTTTTTTTTCTTTGCCATTTTGAATGCTGTTATGAATAATTGAGTGGTATGACAAATAAAAAAAACCAGTCCAACGACTTGACATTCTCCTACAAATCAATATCGATTTGATGAATAGGCATTTGTATATTAACTATAGTGTGACATCAATATTACAAAAGAGAATGAACTATTTTCTCTTCCTTCGTACTTTAAGTAGGAACATCTTTAGAACAATAACTAATATTCATCGTTCCCTTTATTTTAACGTAATTTTTAACTTGGAGTTATTTTTATGCAAAATAAATATCGAAAATTTAGGTATGCTATGTGAACATTTCAAGGAATAACCTCACATCAGTAGCATTAGAACCGAAACATAGGAAGTCAAAGATTCAAATTGAAAAAGATTCAAATGATCCAGACCCGGCCAAAACAAACCGGACGAACGCAGGTGGTCTTCATAGGTAAGCACTTCATGCCTCTGTACAGATACCCACTGATTTGTCCATTTTCAAAATCCGTATTAGATATTTCAGTTATTTCAGAATAAAGAACAGCATGTATTTGACTTAATCCGCACAGGAAAATATCCTTCTTTATCTGTGAAACGGATATTTCATATCGTCCGACAAGACTTTGGTGATGATTTCAACAGAGAGGAGCAACACATCCATGTCTGAGCAGTGTCTGTGTCAACGACGCAGCTCAGTCTAGACAATCGCTGCATTGTCCACAACCATACATCGGTGCTGCTGGAATATTAATGATAGATGAACAGGTAGTTTACTATTGGAAAGTTAAAATCATCAAGTTTTTCCATATAATTTTGTGTGAAGCCTTCCTCTATTGTTTAACGAAATAAAGACAAAGGTTTTGACAAATCTGGGAGTATCTGCTGTGTCGTCAATTACAGAATCGAAAATTGATAATTTTGAAAGTGATTGAAATTGAAGTTAAAACTTTGAGAGTGGCTCAGAGGTAGATTTGACAGGTGCAGAAATAAAACGCTGCTTGTAAGATATATTAGTATTTGGTATTTCCAACGTTATCAGGCAAGTTTGTTCCGACAATTATATTTTAATGGAAATTCAGGACCAAATTAAAACTACTAATTGAAATGATGATTAAGGAGCAGCGATTTCTTTCTCAAAAAACACCTTCCAACGTATATTCATATGCGGTTTCACTTGAAAGTGTCAGTTGAAAAATGTACATCTCTACACGTTGTTGTTTTTTAAATTTGCAATTCTAACTTTTAATGTAAGCTGCATGAATTTTAGATTTATTTAACATTTTTTCAGACTAGTACGACTAACGAAACAGAAGTTGTTAACCATTCCGGTGATGTTTTAAGTTCATTACCGACTTTTTTAGACAATATCCATGAGATTATATCAAGTGACTCTCAAGAAGACCATACTTAATCTCCATAGGAATTAGAGTAAAATTGTTGAATCAAGATATCTTTTTAAAAAAACCTTTAAAAAGTTTAAAATCTAACTCCTGTTGAAGAGCTCTAGATCGCTTTAACCAAATGTGTACACACAAAATTTAGCAATTCTTGCCTGATATTAACCATATAAATACAACAAAATACAATGACATCGACTCCTGACTGAGGGCAGACTAATGATACATCTGATGGGGTTGTAAATGTTTTGCTGTTTCCAAATCGTCCCCAAGTCTTGGTCAAAGGCAAATTTAAAGCAAACAAGAACTGCAAAAGGTTGTTATTGATATTTTCGTTTCTGGTATTTTTTATGACATTTTTACTCGTGAGTGTTGGACTGAAAATAGGTGTCTCGATTTTAGATGCAAGGATATTACAGCATCATTTTAATTATAAATAAAATTAAGTGACTGTGTTGTCAAAACGCGGACATTATCAAGATATTTTCTACTAACAAACGAAGATAATTAATCAAAAAGTATTATCAAGTAGGAGAAAAAATGAACAAAACAGCCAAACCAAACAAGAAAGCCTTAAACAGAAAGAATTATACCATTAGTAGTTAACCTATACTCTATGTCAGAGTTTGCTGGACTGGGTAAAAAGGTTGTGAAAGAAAAGCTGTCTACCATTTTATTATAGTGTTTATTTTGTAGATTGAAAAAAGTGCAATCAAGTTGCAATAACTGTTTTTAACAATCAAGATGTATTTTAAGCTGCGCAGAGTTTTTAATTCTATACCGAGATTTAACATTATAAAATTAGCCATTTGTTTGTCGGAAATTCGCCTTTGGACGCGCTATCGCGACACCGGTAATACACCTTGTCAACGATGCGTAATAGTTAAGGAATTAAACTAGGATTAAATAACCTGCAAAAATGTATAAAGGAGCATCTGAATGGAATTAAAAATGTTATTATTCTGTTATGTATCGCAAGCGGGGTCCAAATAAAAACAATGAGCGCATTTTTCAAATTACTTTATTTAGGTCAAACGTCAGCGCTCCCACCAAAACCAATCAACGTTAAATCTCAGTAGTGAAATTCAGGGGTAGACAATAATATATAAAACTCTTTTGCACAGTGTAAATTTTGAACCCTTCGGTAATTCTTTCTTTTGATTTAAAATAAATACAAAGGCGGAAAAGAACACATATTTTAATTAAGCCTGAAAATCGCATTCCAGAAAGGCTTGACATAGAGTATAGAGTTAACTTAAGTAGTCTGGAGTGGCATTTGATCATTATCGTGAATATTCGTGGTAGGAGTAGATAAGGGTCATTTTTCAACCACTAATATTATATTCAATGTGTTGGTTATAAGCATCATTAACAGCTCGCCAACGTCACGTCACGTCTCTCAGTTGCCGAAGTAACGAAAAATGTTTCCTAAATACCGATAGCTATTTCGAAAACTGCATGTATAAAAACACCTGTTATTATAGAGATTCTTTTATTGAAAAGGGAGACATATAAATTCAAAAAAGCTTTGGAAATGTGAAAATAAGAAAATTAACATAATCGCCAGAATTTGATACGATTTAACTTTTGAATTCCATTCTCTTTCCAATATTGTAAGTCTGAACATAAGTACATTTAGATCGTGTTAGAGATATTAATGTTGAGACTTTAATCTTCTTCCGTAAATTAACAATCGCTTTACGTACATTTGCACAGTCAAACTCAACATTATCAAGAAGTATCGGCAATGCAAATAGTATACGGCAGCCATGACATTTCTACGTAAATATCTCATATGATAACTAATTTACTAGTCCGATAGAGGACAAAATTCAAGCTAAATCAACTGCTAAATTGCAATTTTAGTTTTCATCCAAAATATACAACATATACGATATATAATTAACAAAAGCATTATTATTGCATCAATAATTGGTTAATTTATCAGTTTTATTTTGATTTTGAACTAGCTGTAATTAACCTGTTTGACTACATTAACGTACAGTTATTTAATTAAACACTAATCTTGCTTTAATCAATGAAAATAATACAATTGAAATGTTTTGTTGGTAAACCTTTTTTTTGCGTACTTATTGGTTACAGAATGCTTTACAACCGGAAATGCTATTGTATAACATATAAATCTACCAGTTTCATTTTTTCTCATATCATATCACGAAGGTGACATCATTATTGTATCACAATGCAGACCTTTATCCTCAAGTGATTTATTTTCATTGTGTTCCGGAAGGTATATCAATATATGAGCAATAAGAAATGTCCAATTGATAATGTATCTAGTGCTCGCATATACACAGAAAAACTTAGTTAAAAAATAATGGACAGTTATTTGACTACATAGAGATTAAATCCAGTCTTTGAACAGTTTATCACAGCTTGTCAAATAAAATTTACGAAATATTTTCGTCCGTTTCGTTACCGTCCTACGTCTGATCCAGATATTTTTGTAATGAATTTAACTAAAATATCAAAATTGTTCAAAATACTTTTTAGGCAATAGAAAGGGGACCGCTTTTAATCTTAGAGTTTTTATTGTAATTTTGTTACTAATTGATAATACAAAAGATGAAGCATTTACATATGACAATTAGCTTTACAATTTTTGTTTAGTCAGAGCTCGTGAAGATGAAACTTTAATTTTAAAATTTATGATTTGAGCAAACTTTTACTAAAGTAGGGTTCTTTCTGGTCATAATTTAATAATGTGTGCTTTGACACCAGCATTAATCTTTTTTTTGGAGAGGATGGAAATTTTGGGACAACGGGATTGATGTCGTTTCCGACAGCTTGTACATCTAGTGTTAATTATGATTATCTAATTATCTTTTTTATATTAGCATCACAACAACTGATAGGGTTTTGAATGGACCAATTAATTTATATAAGAACCATAAAAGACAAAAATTCATAATAATCATTTCATTCCACATACTGTTTATCAACTTTCCCGGAAAAGGGTGGGTACACAACTTTCGGAGAAATTGTAGTTATTTCCTGACAATTCTCGTTGAAAGTGACACTTAATAAACTTGAATGTTCACTCTAGTTAAAGAAACAGTAACGGTATTTCAATTCAACATGAGACGTAAACCAATGCAAAAAATATCACTAGACAGAATAAATAGCGATCGTCGACGTTAATTTAGAGAAAAGGGTAAGCACTTCTTACAATTGTAATACCTGTAAACCCATCCAGACATCAGTAAGCTGTCAACATGAAGATGTATTGTTAAACTACATTATTTTTATAATATTAAAATATATCGTAAAAATACGCTGTATACGCTTTAAAAGTATTTACCTGTATATGCGGTATATGTACAAACACACCATTATTAAAAGGGGCTATAAATTGGAGCAAGTATTGTTAATTTCTCAATACACATGAAATCCATAAATAATAATAACTTGAATGGCAGAAAAGAAATTTCTATAGAAAAATAAGACGCATATCTTCTTAAGATAAGTTTTGTTTTTCTCGAAATTGTAGTTTTCAATATACATAGTATCATTATTACATATTAAAAGGAAGAAATAATGCAAAATAAAACGACAAGGCCAGTCTGGCTAAAATAAATGTTAGATAAATGTAGATGATTTTGTAAATATATGTTTTATGCACATTTCAAGGGGAAACCTCTTATCAGTAGGATTAGAATCAAGCACTCCAATCCAAACAAATTGCAAAGGAAGGCCAATTCGACGGGAGAACTACTTGTCAGCATTTTCAATGCTTTAGAATTTAAACATAAAGCAAATTTCTGTAAAATATTATATGATAAATTTCATGTCAAAAAAGTCTGACAACTTGGCTGTGAATACCCTCGGGGACCTGTGATTTACTAGCAACGGCATCGACAGTGGTTTTCAAATACGAGTTTACCATGTTGAATAAATATCCGTAATTTTTATGCTACATCATGCTACATTGTAAACGTGACAATCGTGCTAGAATTAAAATTTAGGAACGTCGAGGCCTGTCTAGATAAATCATGTTACACTGAAAGCATGAGGTCTAGACACGATCATAGAAACAACAAAAAAGCGAAATTCAACCCAGGTTCTTCGGAAGAGTTACTAGTTCCTTCCTCTGTATAAAACCATGCTGAGTTACTTGAAATAGATCCAGTAAGCGTTATCATCGGATATGGTAAATAAATTTATTCTCATATTGGGAAAAGATCGGTCCGTCATTCCATGACGGCAAATGACTCCGTTGATGTTGGTCATATTGTGATGTTGATATATATTTCAGGCAACGGCTGGGCTTTCTCCAGATAAAACAGCCTCAGGCTCTAAGATGCTTTGGCTGCCAGAATGCTTATTAAAACATATAGCGCTAACTAAAAATTGGTCGAGATGTGCGTTTTATCAACAGCATTCCTTTCTGATATATTTTTACCATATGCTGGTAATAAAAATCGCACAGTCGAAAGTTTTAATGATGTCAAACAACCATTCATCCATATTTGTTACATTTGGTTGGAAAGATCCAGCTGTTTTTTTTTCTTAAACTATGATTAACTTTGGCAAATATTATGCCCTATGATTTCCTATAAAAGATAACCAGGTAAAATTGTTTTGGTTCTAAATGAGAGTTAGGATTTGTAAGTGAATTTTCCATAAAGACCCTTTGGAAACTGCAGTAGGTTTATAAAATGTTAATGTATATTTATACTCATATGTTCATTTACAAACCACAAATACAGTGACTTTTAAAATAAACACATACATGGTAATATTTGACAACTATCTACTCATTAATGTACATCTGTTATTCGTTTACCGGAAGGTTTGTTATCCATTTATTTGTCTTTTCTTATTTGCTTGTGACATATTGTGTCGTACAAGATTGCAATATTTTGATCGACAGAATAGATTTATAAAGCCGATTCTGATCTTTTTATATTTGATATTTTCCCTCCTTTACTGTTTTCTGTCCAATTCAAATGGCTGTAAGCTTTTTTTCGAGTTTGAATATAAAAAGATGGTCATTAAAACACACTCATGATGAAATCGTGGATCAACAAGATAAGATTGACAACAAAAGAAATTGCATTACTACGGATATTATCAATGACAATATTGTTAGTTGTAATGCCTCAGATGCAATCCTGTCAATAACTTAAAACACTTTATTTTTGCAATTAAGTTTATCAGCCTTTATGCTAACTTAACGAAATTTCAATCTAAAAACACTGTTAATATTTGTAAAGGTGGAGATAGTCCTATGAACCAAATGTGTACCATATACCATATATTAAATAAAGTTTACATTAGAGTATTGTTATTGTCGATGACAACGTATGTTTATTTATAAAAATAGGAGATGTGGCATGATTGTCCATGAGATTACTCAACATTACATACAATACATTGTCATTTCGATTTTTTTAAACTGACATAGCGGAAATTTTCCAGTATTATTTGACCATTAATTTCCTACTTGTCAGCAATATTCTCTTGCAACTATAAACTTAAGATGTTTTATATTATGCAATAGTTGTGTTTTTCTTTGTTTTGCGTCCGCTTGCTGGTAGGTTTGTCGTTACTGCGGTAAAAACAAACACAAAAATATTTCAGAAAATCATCGGTTACACAAAAAGGTGAACCTTTATATAATTTTATTTGTACAAAAAGTGATCGTTGATTTTTAATTAAACATGCTTTTTTCGGTGTACAGTTTGTTTTTTCAAAATAGATTTATTGCAAAAATAGTATTCCTTTTATAAACTGGGGTCAGTCTCTGTGGCATGTATATCACAAAGGATTTGTCTTTTATTTTGAGTGTGTTTTCCGTTTTGGCTGTCTGGTAGCTTTCATAAATTTGACAGAACAAATAAAATAATACACAAGGCCTTAGAATATATTACAAAAATATTACATGCTATTGTTGCATAAAACGCGGACATTTTTATCAGATGTTGTACAACCGAAGAAAATATCATGTAATAAAATTTTTAATTTTAATTTTATAAGCAACTGAAAGTTTAACATGAAATGTTATGTAGAATTTTGTAATGTTCATTATTAAGGGCATGTGAAAATCCTAGAAGATAACATCAACGTGACCCTGGTTTTTTCATTAGCACGAGTACGTGTAAGAAATTGATATTAACTAAGTAAGTCCTTAAAACTTGAAATGTCTATTAATTGACAAATGAATTCTAAAAAGTGTGTCTTTAAATACAATTAGTCCATTCCAAGTGATTTTAAAAAATCAAGACCCTTCTTAAGATAATTCCAACATGTATCTTTCCATGTCATGTGAACAGAGAGGTAAGCCTACTTTCCCGGAATTTTTTTTAGAAAATTTCAAATGTTTCCACTCCTTCTGAAAAGCTTTAAATCTCCCCAAATAAATATCATATATATGCAAAATAATACTGCTCTTACCTGAATAATATCAAAAATGTAATGTAACAAAACATAAAAAACAACGACAAACCTCTGACCACAATTCCTGACTTAGGAGTGGCACTTGAGACATGTGGTGGGGTTAAACTAGCTATGAGGGTACAACCATCCCCAACATTAAATGTATTACAAAATACCAATATCAATTTGATGCACTGTATTAGCATTTCGTTGATTTACAACTGGTCAGCAGTGCTCGAAGTCAAAATGTTGGAAATCCGATTTCAATACAATGACATTCGAATCAAACAAGCGGTCAAAGGAAAAAAAACGAAAAAACCAAAGCAGAAAATAATCTAAATGAACACAGAATTTATTGGAACGATTTTTCACATATAGCTTGCTCGTTCGAATACCATTTATCGTAAGAACCAAATTTTTTCAGCTAAGAAGCAAAATGAATATTTTTCTCAGTTGATAGGGTACTCCAGGGCATGTGCGCCAGGATTTTATAGATACTGGGTTTATGCTGACAAGAAGCTACTGAATCAAGGATTTTTCGTGGAAGTCATCACTACGAAATTTTTTCGGTCGCTATCATGATTTGATAAACCGGTACGAATTATCCTTTTCACAAATGAAAATGTATATCTTCCTACTGTCATGACTACAAATCCGACAGGTGGAGCAGGAATTCCTTTGTTACATTCTACTTTACTTTGTTAGAACATGAAGAAATTCAAAACTTAACTAAGACTCTTGCCAATTATGGATATTCTTCTTTAACTGTCACCATGTGCTCTATACCTGTTTAATATAACCAATATAACAAAAAATGCTCCGTAATTTTTTACAGCCACTTGCATAAGCTGAAAATTAATTGTAAAATTGTCCTCGATAGGGCCCTAACATGGATATTATGGTGTACAAAAAAGCGGCTCTAAAGATAATGCCAACATTACCTTTCGTGGAGAGTGTTTATACAAAAGGTAAGAAATTGTTTCAATAATTTTAAAAGTATCATTCGTCGACAATCAAAGATCTGTCAAGTGCAATATCTTTGTGATGTTTTTGTGCGCTTATATCGATTTGGAACTAAAAGCCTCCAAAAATTTGGGTTTTTTACAAAAATGTTATATTTTTGTAAAAATACAAACATTTACCCTTTTGTTTTGTCAAATGATGACAATAATAAAATTTTAAGTTATGAAATATTAAAAGACGTTTATCAATCAGCTTCTTCACAGACACTTTTTGTTGTTTCATAAAATTTGGTCAAATATGGGGCTTACCATACATGAAAATCTCAAACGTCTACAGGTTGCCCTAAGGCCTTTAAAATTCTGAGTTGTTAACAAACACAGTTGATAACAAACCAGGTTTCTTGTGCTAAGACAAAGCTTAATATATTGGGTTATGACCATCTCCTTTTTTCGTGATAAATGTAGATATGTGCTCATCACCATAACGGTATGAGAAGACGCATCACATTACTTGTATATCTTTATTTCCATTTGAGAGTTCTTGTCTTGTTGGGATCTCTAGAAATGCTTTTAGTGTAGATGTGTTGTGTTTTTCATGACGACCACCTCACTTCTATTGATAATACCCTTGCTGCTGTTGTACGTAAATTCTGTGTTGAAGCTGACTTCATACAGAGCCTTCTACACAGAAAAGAGAAAAAGTTGGCTCAATCTTTTGGTTTCACGTTCCGCTATATAGATGATGTCCTCTCACTGAATAAATCTAAATTTGGTGACCATTTTGACCTTATCTATCACATTGAACTTGAAATCAAAGATACTACAGAAACAGAAAGGTCTGCATCTTACATAGACTGACACCTACAAATTGACAGTAAGGGCGGGTTAAGAACAAAACTTGACAAGAGAGATGTCTTTGATTTTCCGATTGTAAACTTTCCGTTCATGTCTAGCAACATTCCAGCCGCACCTGCATACGGAGTGTATATC
>JAULBM010309233.1:0-24563 GCA_032357055.1 Geukensia granosissima | reverse complement strand
ACCAAAGTTTGGTTCAAATTGGCCCAGTGGTTTCAGAGGAGAAGATTCAAATGTGAAAAGTTAACGGACGACGGACGACGGACGGACGGACGGACGCCGGACGACGGACGACACACCATGGCAAAAGCTCACATTGATTTGGCAAGGTGAGCTAAAAATATCTCTTGATAAAATAAAATTGCAAAACGACAAGTCGAAGATCTTTACACTTTTTTCTTTTACCGATGATCTGAATGTTACTAAGCATTTCGTTCCATCTGTAATAATATAACATTTTCAAACTGGAAACCAATGAGCACAGAACATGATAATGGATGCCGTTAATGCTCTTTCGCAAAACTAATGGTACCTAGGACAAGTTTTCTCTATCAAACTTTTTATATTCTGCCTATTTTGAGGAAGCCAGAATTATTTATGTAAGATTAAATATCATGTTAGATATGCACTGAAAGCTTACCTAAAAAAATGCACATTTAGGCATCTTTTGAAAGCAGGCAAACCTTTAAATAACGTCATAACCTTACCAAACACCATATAACATGGATAAATGTTTAAAATGCGACAAAAATCATTTCCTTCCATTCTACGACAAAAAGAATGTCGGCTGTCATATATTTTATAAGTTTATTAACAATAAAGGCACTGTAGGCAAAAGAGAAAGTAATCATTTTTTTCAGTATAAAAAACTCCATTATCGTGCGTATCGCTCGGTTTTTCAATACTTACCTGACCGTACTATTAACAGCATTCCGCCCTTATTAAATCATGCTTTCAAATATCGGCAAGTTCGGAAATTCCACCGGAAAAGTTTTTAGAAACGCGTGGCAGACAAATCAAAATAATATGATTTAAATATTTGGATTGACTTGATTTAACATAATGTTGATAATTCATTAATAAAAGGACACACTTCAGAAGTATGTTTCAGTTTCAAATTTATAACTTTGGATTTACTCCAAGGAAGACATGTGTTGCCTGTTTGAACTGTGCAAGTTTGGATTAATCCATTATGGTTTTCTGGAGATATACAAAATAAGAGGTAAATGCTCTTTGCTATCATTAAAACCGTTTTAATATTAAAAGAAATCAAAAAATCAGTTGAACAAAAATGAAATAGGAGGAGCAGAACTTATTCCTGTTAGACAAACCGTGCGAGTTTGGTTATATATGTTCAAAGCGGGAGGCCGGGGTAATGGATAACTTATGTGTATAACTTATTGCCCCAGGAAAGCTTCAAAAACACTCTTTATCACGTGGAAACTCAAAAAAAAGGTTTGACAAAAAAAAGATTATAAATTTGTCTAAAACGCGACAAAACAATTCCTCGGTAAAAATTCTACAATTTGTTATTTCCAAGTAACCCAAAAGCATTTGAAATTAAGCGGTTCATAATATAAATCTTTAGTTCCGCACTTGTTAATATATTTAAAGAGCGAATCGACAAATATGTTTTTGCTGTAGACGTCATAGTCTTGTACCTGGCTCAAGGAGAATTATGGACGATATTTTAATAAAAATGAATTATAATCGTCCATTTCAGTAAATAACTAATATTAAGACGATCTTTTTCAATATTCAATTTGTATCTTTCATATACACGTTTAAGTTACATGAGTAAAGTATTTAATATATGGTAAAGAGATGAAAACAATAAGTTGTAACATTCTCCTTTAACTCAATTATGCGAGCTTTTAAATACTACATTATACACCAGAAACAAATATCGACAAAGATGATACCGATGATATAATTTAAATCACCTTGAATGCCTTCCATTGACTACAGACAAAAAAATTGTAAACATTAGGGTTTTTAGTAAACGTTACGGGTCCTATAGTAGGTTGTCAATAAGTACTACGATTTTTGAAATAGAATCAAGGCGTTATAATGACTTCAAAAACAACGATAGCGTTTCTTTAAAAAAAAAACTAACGCTTTAAATCCATGAAAAGCAGCGAAATGTTTATACCATGAGACTAATAAGCACTTTGACCAAAAAAGATAATCAGCAGATTGTATAATTTATCATCATTCTGTGAAAAAGAAAGATAATATACATTTTTGTCAGACACACAATAATTTGGATAATATACAACATAACAACCATCTCAGATGCTCTTGCAAGTCGTGGTATGCGTTGTTCAACTGAGGAAAACATTACCATGTAGGACAATAGGTTAGTAGATTACCATCCACTGGTCATTCTTGCAACATAACACAGCATTCAATCTGCGACAAAAATTGGTAGAACGCTATGTAGATACTATGTTTACCAAGTTAAATGGTAATTGTCAAGATTTTTAGAAGAGAACTTTACGTTAATTTCCAAAAGGGTCCAATGTTTCCCTGCGACGCTTCGGGGAAGCATCTTACATGTCCTGTTAAATAAATTACACGTTTTGTTTAGGATCATCAACAGATCAGCCATACAACAAAGCAATCGAAGTGGCTCAGCGTTTGTCGAACAGATTATGTTCAAAATTGCAGCTGATCAGAACAAATTATATGCTCTACAAATCATGCTTTTAAAAGAGGGTTGCGGCACATCTAAACAACATTTTTATTTTTGCCAAGTAAGGTTTTATTATTATTATTATTATTATTATTATTATTATTAATTCTATTAATATTAAATATGAATTAATCAGGGTGTTTTTGAGCCAGCTTCGAAAAAAAGAAAGTCGCGTGAAAAGTATGTATTATCGTCTGTTATACACCGCGGGGACTGAGTGACCGACTGGTCTAGGTAGCTAATTTAACCTTACCTTTACAGATCACTGTACCAAACAAAAACGGGCTGAATTTAATTCGCATCGCACGTGATAACGTTTGTCAGTTACCTGCCCAAGGTCGGAGGTTCTATTCTCTCCAGGTACTCCGGCTTCCTCCACCAGTACAACTGACCGCCGCGATACGACTGAAATATTGTTGAAAGTGGCGTTAAACCCCAATCAAACAAACAAACAAAACTGTTATACACCGCAATGCAATAAAGATATCACCAATATGTGTTAAAAATAGTTTACTCGTTTTGAACCTTACCTTTACTGATAAGGGGTTTAAACTGGGTTAATATATTTAAATTACCTCTGATAATAAGTGAACTTTGAATGCGCCATGTTGTTGTTATCCAAAACGAAATCTGTTCAAACTTGTAGATACAACTTCAAAAATACAACTTAAAAGGTAAATCAGTCAAAATGTATTATTGCTTTGGTTTCTCGGGTTTATTGCTTTTTGTTACGCTAACAACAATACAGTTTGCACACCTAAATTCTCATAAAACATCAGTTAACCCTATTGCTTTTTAATGTTACATGTACGCTTTTGATAAAATCAGGTAAGAACATTATTATTAAATGTTTACACGATTTTTATTTGGTACGATTTGGAGATTTTCACAAGGAGTGTTATTCCACCCTTGTTTAAAGCCTAGTGAAGGCCTCTAGATTAAAATTCCCTATTTTTTGTTGGAGTGCACTTTCTCCGACATTTAATCATATCTTTTCATTGTCATATTGATAACAAAAAACGGTTTTAGCGTTTACTATCATGCATAATGAATAGGTCTGTTTTAATTGATTAAAAAATGGAACGTGACGGGTTTTTTTCTAGTATGAATAACGAAGTTATCTTGTTATTCTAGCATACCAGCATGTATAACGGGAGGTCCGTCTTTTTACTACATAGCATAGTATCCAACGACACCACCTACCAACCATGATTGTTGTTACAGTAAATCTCAATTTTGTTTCATGATTGAAAACAACAGACCAATACGGAACCCCCATTTGCTTTTAATGGTAATAAGAATCATCAGTTTCAGTGTAGTGCACTGAGATAAAGAACATAATGCTTTGGATCAATAAATGCCTAGTTTTTAGCCGAACATAAGCTGCAGGTGATCATTAAAGGCTCAATAGAGCCTATGGTTTAAATAGCATGTATTTTGGGAAGCTATGTGTTTTACTAGAATGAATGATGGAAAGGTTCACGTTTTTACCTTCATGCATGACAAAAGGTGTCTTCTTTTTAATGCAATACAAAACGGAATGATTCAATGTTTTATTTACATGCATAACGGGCCATGTGAGCTAAAAATATATTCTAATCACTTAACGTACACCGTTGTCGTAAACCTTTATTCATATTTTCATAATTTGAAACCGCTAAGTCAAATTTAACTGAACTGGTAAATGTTCCTTGAATGGTCCTCTTTAACAAAATGTTCTGCTTTGCCATGTCCCGAAATAATCTATCATTAGAACCTATGAATATTTCAACAATTTCCTTATATACTCTAATAAAAATTGAGCAAATTTTTACCAAAGTTTATAAAAATTTAACGCGTTTCGTTTAGTATAGCGTTAAAGTATTGTATTACCAAAGTTTACTAAAGTAATCCTTGGATCGTCAACTTTAAGAATTGTGAACTGTTTCGCCACATTCTATTTAATATGAACCATATGGGAATTCATTTTCCTTTACTACTCTTAGAAAACCGAGAAAGTTTGAACTAAAGATTAGAATGTTTGCTCGGTTTTCGGATCATCATCTGTCATGACCACCATGCCCTAACATATTTTAACAATAAGCCAATGGGAATTTTACATTTCCGTCAACTTCTCTGAAACCACTAAACCATTTTAATCAAATTTTGATAGAAAGATGGTGAAAAGCTCCCCTTTAATTTTTATGTTTGGTTGTGCCAGCTGCCATCCAATATGGCCGATTTCCCCTACTTGTTTAGCATGAAACCCTACAAGGACTTTAACATATTCTAACAGTTTGTCAATTTGAAACAAACATTAGTATATTATTGCTTTTGTGATCCCTTTAAAAAAGTTTTTCCGGAGGACATCTAATATTGCCGCCATGGCCGAACGTTGTTTGTCACGAAGCTTTAAAAATTGAACATATGTGAAACCCCCAATTTAACTTAACTTTAGTAGAATGATCTTTGGATGTTGTTCTTTTAAATGTTTGGGTTTTCCATGAGTCATCCATTGTGGCAGTCATAGCCAAGCTAAATATTTAACAATGTTTTCCTACTCCCATGAAACTCTCTCAAAAACTGCTGAGGGCGGTTAGGTGAATCAGAGGTGGATAATCAAAAACTCAAATACCTTGATGGAAATTTTAAACTCAAGATATCTTTCCTCTTGCAACAGCCTCAAAACATTTTACATTTCCAAAAGTCTATTTAGGAAATCACACGCACAAATCAAGGCTATAAGATCTAATTAATAATTGATTTCTTGAAAAAGGACGGAGAAAGACGCAACATTGAACCAAAACATAATTTACTCCAAATTTAAAAACAACAAATATTCAGAGGAGGATTTTTTTCAAAAATGTTTAATTTCAAAATTGACAACATCTTTGTTCATTTTGGTGGACGAGTTTTCCAGCAGATATTTGGCACTGCAATGGGTACATATTGTACTCCTTTCGTCGCCGATCTTTTATTTTACTCGTTTGAGGAAGACGTTCTTCAAGAGCTGTTGCAGAAAAAATAACAAAGTTAGCCCAAGTATCTTATCTTTCGTTATATAGAGTATGTGTTTCACTGAACAATGCTTAATTTGTGATTTTCTTTACCTCATTTACCCAAATGTCCTTGTAACTAAAGACAAAAGAGACAATCTAGCGTCTGTCTCATACCTTGATCTTCAACTCGAATAAGACAATGGAGAAAGGCATCACACAAAACTATATGACAAACGTGATGACTTCGACTTTCTAATAGTTAACTTTCCGTTCATTGGCCGTAACATTCCAGCTGCCCCGGAATATGACATATACATCTCTCAGCTCATACATTTTCATTAGGTTCTGTGCATGACACCTATTTTCTTAACACAAAAACTGGTCAGACATGGATTTGTTGCTCCTCGGTTAAAGTCTTTACACTATCAATTTTACGGTCGACACCACCAACTTGTCGGCCTATATGGAATATCCTGTTTATACATAAAGACTGACATTTCCCTGTGAAGCTCCGAAGTAACCCAAATACAGGTCGTTCGATTTCTTCATCTGGGGGTTGTGATCCAATTAAACCTAGCTTCCCCTTTACCGTTAATATAACTTATATCGATTGAAAAATTGATCTCAACGGGTATCTTTAAAAGGAACCGCTTACCCTTCTGCATCACCTGATTTCACATCTGGTTTTTATGATAGATCGTGTCCGCTTGTTCATTATTATTTGTTTTTTTTACAATTTTATATGTATATTTGTTATGTTCGTGTTCTCAGGATTGCCGTGTCTGTCGACTTTTCCCATTTTTTATGGTCCTGTGGTTTTCTTTGGCTTCCTTTTGTGATGCCAATTATGATCCGATTTTTACGTACACAGATTTAACCTTATATTTCAGACAGTCTTAAAATATAAAACTAAAACAATTTCAAAATATTTAATACAACTCATACATCTATGAAAATGAAGAAGAAACCCTAGAGCTTAAAACTCTACCTAAGAGGGCGTCCGTCGTATGGGTGGGATGTACAAATTCTCAAACCGTCTCGAACGGGAACTTTACCGCCGTGCCCCGTGTTGGGAAAATACCACGCTCTCAGCACGTTAATGATCCCTTTGTAACAACTCGTAATGAGTGGTCCGTAGTTGACTAGTCGCTTAGGCTAAATTTCCCGCCCTTACACAGATAGTCCAAATTCAGCATTCCGTGGCTATGAAATTTCCCGGCCAAACCCCTTTGTTTAACCCATTTTATTATTTATTGTTTGATAACATTTTATTTTTTGATTACTTGTTCTTGTCCTGAATTTGATGAAATATTTGCAACTGGACGTTAAACTACAATCAATCAATCAATCGTCATATTTGTTCATTGTTATTCAGAAATTTGTACATTACGTAATAATAAAAAGTTATGGTTTTTAAGGTTTTTAGCCAAAGAAAACGACCTTTCCCTTTGCCAATATGGCTTAGGAAATATAAGGTTTAAGGCTGAGGATCTTAACTGTTTAAGAGTTAATAGAATGGAATTCGATATAAAATGTTAGATTGTAGACTTCTTACATGTGTGGCAATTAAATACAGACTGCGGGTAATATTTCGAAATCTCATAACTTACAAGGGAAATATTTCAAAATTTTAAGACATGCTATGTTAAACGTATGGGAAAAATTTGTATGTGATATTTGAAAACTTCCGTGGACAATTAATAACTGTCATAATTTGTTAACTAGGTTTTGAAATTAATTTCATGTGTATATCTTTTCAGCAATATGTCGACTGTTGTTTGTGGTCCATGCGAATTTGAAGGCAGGCATATCAATGCCAAGAAATGGTGCAACATTTGTGATGAAGGACTTTGTCAAAACTGTGAAAAGGCCCATAAATCAAACAAATCATCCAGAACACACAAGCTGATATTAGTAGAAGATTATTAAAAGATCGCCGATGTACAAATAAAGCAAATCTGTGAAGTGCATCACAGGAAGTTTGATCTGTTCTGCAAAACACACGATGCGCCTTTTTGTTTTGAATGTGTCCCATCTGACCATAAAACCTGTTCAGATGTAGTTGCGCTTGATAAGATATCAAACAATGCAAAGCAATCAACAGCACTTGACGATTTGGAACAAATAATCACCGAAGCTTTGCAAAACGTTAAACATTACATCGCTGATCGCAAGAGAGCTACAGCAACTCTGACAAAGCAGGAACAGGAAATAATGAAAACTATAAAAGAAACGAAAGCGCAATTCATCAAACACTTTGATGAACTTGAGACAAAATTGTTAGTCGATTTATCCAACGAATATGAAAGGTGTCGATTAAAATATCAGAACATGTCAAAACAATTGACTTCGACAGAAAAAGCGTTAGAGAAGTTAAAACGCCAAACGGAGCAATTAAAACAGGTAGCGACTGATATTCAGGTGTTCGTAGGAGCTCGTCAGATTAACACAAGTGTCTTTAAAGAAATAAATTCAATGAAAAACAAATCTTCCCACTGTTACTAATTATGATTTTGAATTGCAAGGTCAAAGTAGCATTGATTCATCTGATTTTTTTTGGTAAAATAAAATTAAAAGAAAGCCCTGTAAACCTGCGATTTCGAGAAGCGAAGATCGATCAAGCTTAAATACCAATACGTGAAGCAACGACGAAAACAATACAAAACATGCGTTTGGAGCTCAAAGGACGATTATTCACAAAAGGTCAAACAAGTAATATTTCTGGTTGTTTTATGCTACCTGATACACGAATATTGGTTGCTGATTGGTATGGAAGTGGAAAGTTAATGGAGTACAATGACAAGGGACAACACATCCGGGACCTACCAGTATCAAAGACACCATTCGATCTAACAGCGATAGATTCCGACCGTATTGCTGTTACATGTCCAGATTCAGAATGTGTTGACATCGTTAATATAAAAAAACATTATCGAGAAAAAAATAAGTACAGGAAATATCCCACCAGGATGAAAACTTTATATTGTAGTGGAGGAACAAGGAATAGTAGTGCTGGATAAAATGGGAAGCAAATTCATCACAATCACGTGTTATGTTGAAGAAATTTTTTATCTTCAAGTCACAAAGGACAATATATATTATACAGACTCTGACGAGAACACATTACACTGCTGTAACTTGTCAGGTGACGAAATCTGGGTATACCAGGATGCATCTGTTAGTGGTCCTCGTGGTGTATCTGTTGACAATAATAAGAATGTGTTCCTAGTAGGACTATTGTCTAACACACTGACATTAATATAATATGACGGTACCGTGAGTAAGACATTACTAACACATTCTGACGGACTGTATAACTCGCGGGCGGTGTTCTACAATAAGGACAGAAATACTCTGGTTCAAAATGAAACACCACGTAGTCTCGCATTTTATAGTGTTAGTTAGAGGTATAACCAGTGACAGCTCGTTACTATTATTACGATGAGACGTTTTTTTAATGTCATGCTGTTTACTTTGGTTTCATTTTAAATTTTATTGTGCATTATAAAAAGAAATGAAACAATGAGTAACAAAGCACCAAAGATATTCAGGTTTTGAATATTAATTTAGTATTTTGTTTTTACCAACATGTACTTTTGACAATCATAAAGTTTAGTATTACCATTGTATGGATGTTTGTTGAAACCAGCAAACGCTTTGCATCGATTGGTATTAATATATTTATCTGAAGGGTCTTAGTCTTTG
Organism: Geukensia granosissima; assembly: GCA_032357055.1. NCBI lineage: Eukaryota > Metazoa > Mollusca > Bivalvia > Mytilida > Mytilidae > Geukensia > Geukensia granosissima. The sequence continues at coordinate 15,368 of JAULBM010309233.1, read as the reverse complement.
AATGACGATAAAAATAAAGGTTTGTAAATCTAAAACATTCAAAATCACCTGATATGTGAAATTTGAGAAGATAGAATATTACGTAAATACCTCACAAATTCTATGTGTCCACAGATCAACTGATAGACAAATAAAAGCGAGCACGTCGACGACACAGTAATCTCGGAGAACATGATCAAATGCCACATACTGTACATATAAAACTATAAGCATTAATACAAATATGGACAAGATAGATCCTACCAAAAACGCGAAGTAAACTCAGGTGGTCCGGAAGGGAAAGCAGGTTTTGCCCTTTTTAAGACAACCGTCGCAATCTAGTATTTTCATTTCAAGGTTAAGGTTTAGGCTTAAAGGAACTACAACCTCCAGTCGAAGAAAATGATAATAAAATTAAGAGATAAATATGCGGAAAGAGATATTTACAAATTTGGCGTGAACGATTTTTTTTTTCGATGAAAAGAAGACCAAAGAAAATGAAATATGACAATTAAGCCAGACTACTTCCTGTCAGTCAACTCAAAATTACATCTAAGATTTGTCAAATGTTTCAAAGGTTTTTGACCAGTAGACACATCTTATATTGTGCTAGCCCACGAGGGCGGCCGGGGTATGGAAATTCGCCGTTCGGTTTATCCGCCTGCAAGTAGAACACGTGATAAAGGGTTCGTTGGTTGATTGATTGATTGATTGATTGATTGATTGCTGTTTAACGTCCAGTGGCAAATATTTCATGCATAATCTGGACGAAAACAAGTTAAACAATAAATTAGCATGCAGACTGTGACCAAGGGACCGGTTAGGAAGGGACATTTAGACTTCAACTGGAAAAATTGCGGGTTGGATAGGGGCTGACAATTTAGCCTTGTAACTGGCCGCCTACGGACCACTCAAAATGAGCTGTTACAAGGGGTCTTTAACGTGCTTAAGACTTGGCACTTCCCAAACACGGGCGTCTTTAACGTCTCCCTCTTGACGGATTGTGAATTTATAAATCACCCACAATCAGGGACTCCACTTTTAGAGGACTACTGCCTCCAGGACGCAGATACCTGGTGCCTATTCTTTCCCCGGCAGAACCTTTGACAAGGGGAGTTCGAGTATTTATACATCCCGCTCGAACTAACGGATGCCCCTTTAGCAAGGGTTCTACCTGCAGGCGGAGAAACCGAACGACCTATTTCTATATCCCGGCCGCCCTCGGAGGGCAATAAAATGTGGATGTGAGAAAATAATTTGAGATAAAATTATGCACATACACGACTCAGTAGTAAATTGACAAAACTCCACATCGGTTCAGAGATGTCAAAATTGCAGAAAAACTCCCAAACTCTAATTTAACACACCCTTTCAAAATGATTTGATTTTGTAGTTGTAAAATATGCGAAAATTCGATTGCCGAGTGTCTCCTTTAACTAGACGAAATTTTCGTGATGTTTAGATGTTAATCATTACAATGTTGTTGCGTTCAAGGTTCTTTACTTTTCTGGGTTAATATCAATGAACATCAATCTGATTATTGTGTAGATCGTAACTAGATTTTGTGAAGTTAAACAAGCTTCTATAAAAACGATTGAAAATAATTGTTGATGTCAAAATCATATGGATTATTTAAAGAATAACCTAATGAGTTTATTCTCTTCGTTTTATAAAAATCAATTATCATATAAAAAATTGAGAAAATATTTTTCTCAAGAATTTTATTTATATTCTACCGTGTGTAAATCGTAAAATAAATTTTAGTTTTTCCGAGAATTGCGATGAGGTTTTATGTCCCCAGACACAGTTTCCGACTTGAACATAATAGATCACTTTTAACATTAAATAATCTCGTCTATTATGTAAGTGGACACTAAATTTACCTAGAAATGTTGATCATTGGAAAACCAAATATCGGCTATTAGCTTATTTTCCAACGGCAAAACTACAATTGTGATCATGCATAATGCGTAATCTTTAATTTTTATGCAAAACTTTCATTTTCAGGATTTTTGAAAAATAAAATCACGTGATTGAACTGATTACTACCATTTTGGCCAAACCCCAAAATTAGAGAGGGAAATATTAAATACAAGAAGTGAAGATTAATATTTTAGTATAGTTTAAATAATAGAGTTTTGTTTGATATCAAGTGCATAATATTCACATTTGTCAAATCTTTTGTTCAAATGTCCCATTATTGGTCATACTTAACTATGCGGACAATATCTGATGTGTTTTGATGATTACAAACACAGTGATGAATATCCCTATGCTTAGTAAATAATAATAAATATAATAATTACTCAGTTTGTTGTGTATAACTGATGCACGTGTTTTTAGCAAACACCACGGGTTTAGCCAGGTGACCAAAAACATTAATGGGCCAATTATATTACATAACACGTCATATTTGTACCAGAAACAGGGGCAAAATTGGGTGTTCCTTACGTGGTTCCTTTTCCGCTTGTGGAATATCTTTTAATCTATTGATCTGTCATATCCACTGACAAGTCTGATTATTTGACAACGGAAATTGAGAGTTTGTGAAATTTGTATCATCCTATGCACCTTAAGAGATACTTCAGAAAGACGCGTCATATTTTTTGTGATTAACATTAGATTTACCACAAAACAGCTGTATTTGTGTCAAAGTGACACGAGAATATCTTCAAATTTATCATCTGAGAACTTATTTTTCAAACTCACTATAACTGTAATAACTGACATTAAATGACACAAACGTTGCATTCTTACATGACACATTTGATTCATTTGGTTTGTTGACCTTTTATGTTAATATTTTGGACAATTCTATAGTATGAAAACATTACTGGATGTTTATTGTCTGACAATTTCTTCTGAATATTTAAAACTTTTGGAAACGGTTTTTGTCCAAGAAAAAACTTTAACCAAAGGCTAAATGTGGCTTTATCGTTTACCTACTATTGTTTGCGGACAGGAGCCTAAGACGCAATTATTAAATCAAAGAATTTGGCTCTGCAGTTTCATAGACATACATAAATATCTCGTATGTTTCAATGTTAAACTATCTGGAGGTGCTGGACGCAATTTGTGGAAAGCAGTCCATTAATATTTCTCATGTATTTGCGATTAGACTCAAATATGACAGCTTTCTGCTTTTGTGTATTTTCATTATATTCAGGTTAAATAAGATGTAACTAAATGGGGGTATCTTCAGGATATCCTTAATAAACATTTGATATAAATAACATGACTGTCAGGACAATGTACTATCGATTTATATAAAGATGAAATTATATGGGGTAAATGTCAGAGAGACTGCAGTTCAACCACGGGAAAAACGGAGGAATATAGAGGAGTCCACAAGGCCTTCAATAAGGATTGAACACGACTCCTTTTAAAAAAGCTCTAAATCGCCCCCAAACAAAAAATCGTGTATGCCTAAATAATACTGCTCTTACCTGAATATTATCCATTTAACAGAACAAAAAAAAAACAAAGAAAAACCTGTGACCACAATTCCTGGATTCGAACAGGCACATATTCCATTTTTCCTCAGCTTTCTAAGCATACTTGGAAAGTATTGCATTTGTAACTAAACCGCCTCGGAGAGCGGAAGGTCGTATGGTCAATAGGAATTAGGAGAAAGAGAAAATACTGGTCGGCCCAGAGTCAGGATAATGTGTCTGGGTAAAGTGGCATGTCTTTCTTCAAACTGTTGCTTTCGTGAGATAGCGCCTCAAAAATCCGGCTCAGCGTGTTGGTCTAGTTCAAAGCAGGGTGCATTCATTATCATTCATTTAAATGGTTTCGTTCTGGATATGCACCTACATTTGCCCTAGATGTTAAGCAACATTCAATCAATCAATCATTTAGACCTATTTCATTCAGAGCTGCCACTGAAAAAAATATATCATCTGTGAAACTATAACATACATTCGTAACTAGCTTGCCATTTCGGCGGCTTTATTAAATTCTTCGAAGCAAGGACGACCCCACCAGCAGTTTCAATACGAAGAACAAACACTCCAAGAGAAACGCATTAATTCATACCACTGTATAAAACACTGTATAAAGCGATATACCCATATCAGGTATGTAGTTTAATACATCTACCAATCAAACTTTTTTTATCGTAGTTTTATACCACCTTCAGCACTTTTCAAAATAACTTCATCATGTGCTGTAAATCGACCACACCCTTACCATCGTTCAAAGTCAAGTGTTGAGTTCACTTCAGTTGTTTGATGTTTCTAACTGGCACAGAAAAATATCCAAACCAAGGGACTCAGCAGAATCTGTAAAAGAAGACCAAGCAATACAACAGTGATATTTTTTGAAATACAACCTGTAAAGTACTTTGACATAAAACTCAGTTATATTTGATTTAATTCTTGAAGGTGATACACAGTGTGCAGACCCGATGTCTGTATACTTGACCTAAAGATATTTCACGAGGTTCCCACACACATCATTATTCACTTTTTGCCACCTTCCTTTCTATCTTTCTCAAATTTTTTAAAGAAATGCTTGATAATATGTGTATGTTACTTATAATTAGATCGATTTGTTGTTGGTTGCCTTACGTCCAGTGGCAAATAGTTCATGCATATACAGGACAAGAACGTGTTCATCAAATATCAGATGGGGTGTGGTGGGACACAGCAAGGCAACGGCTTTTTATACCCACTGGAAAATGGGAGGGATGAGTAGGAACTAAAAACTTTCTAATATATTTTATCTGATTTGTTTTGGCAAATATTGTCTTTTAAAGACCGTTAAAATAGTTTGAAGGCGAACCTTCTAAATATTATATCTGTCTATTCACAGACATTTTTCGACAAAACATAGTCAGATTACATTTATATCTGAAGTTAAACTCTTTGATGTAAAAATCATAAAATGTCATTTGTCCGTATTGTTGAACGGCTACAAAAACAAGGTGATGTGTACTTAAAAATAAAATATGAAATTCTGGTCATTAAAGAAATAAAAACTTAAAATGCGATGATAAGTTAATTCTTGTCAAAAGATTAAACTCAATAAACAATTTAACTTAATATAACTTCTTCACAGAAACTGCGCTGGTACATTTCTATTTTTGATAAATTCCAAACTGACACATGAGTGTTGGTTTAAACAAGTTGGTCTCATGTCGAGGGCAAACGTAATTGGTTTGACCAAAATTTAAGACATCTGCTGAAACATTACGCGCTTTACATGTTTGGATATATAGTTTTGTAAGATGTCACGAGGTAGTCCAATTTGATTGCCGATTGACTGGCGCGCTGTAAACTTCAGATACAGCTTTTTGACGGGGATCATCCTTTTTTGGAAACCTATGAACGGGTACGTTTTAAAGACATGCTCAAAATCATCATTCTTGTAAGTAAATTTAAAGTTTTTGTGACAGTTATTTTAACAAGTGTCTTCAGTTTGTCAATAATAATAATAACTCCACAAAACAGCTACTAGTGAACAGGAAACTCTTCCAAAAGATATTGACATAAACAGCCAGACTGATGATGAAGAAATAATGCTCAAATCTACAAATGAAAACAGTCTCACAGAACTAATGTAAATTCTATCAACAAATCGTGAATACAGGGAGGAGAATGAGATCCAACGCTGCTTGCAAATACTTAAAAACAGTATGGATATAACCGAGGAGGCAACAGTTTAATTGCCAGTGAATGTTGTTTGAGGAAAGCAAATCATAAGTACATTTGCTGTATTAGAGAAAGATAGTTTTTCTCATACGAAAATAACAAATGTAAAAGACATACTTACTGGACCTGTGAGATGACTAATTCTGTCAACTTCCTTCTTGAAAACATTTTTATCCAACAGAAATAAAATTTATAGAAATGTCGAATTCTAATGGGCATACATTGTGCTTCTTTAATAGCAGATTTGTTTCTCAGCTGTTATGAATCTCAGTTTATGGCTAAACGTCAAAAGGATCCTTCTATATCTTATTTAATAGACAGTCATAATTTGGTTCCCTTTATAGGGAAAAATGAAACTGCTTACAATGCCATGATCATGCCTGTAAGTTTACCCAAAGGGTTCAGACTTACTGTAAATCCTTTTTACAATTCCGTAGTTTTTTACTTCTAATGATACATGTGATATGTTAACACTAAATCCAGTTGGATAATTTTTTCATTGATACCGTAGTTAAGGAAAATTTGGTATCCTGATAAGTTTTTGGGTTTTGAACTAGCAGATAGCAACTGTAAGTACTCTTTCGAGGTCGATACTTTCGTCGTATCATGTTTTACTTTTAAGTGTATTAGTTGTTTCTCGTCGATCTCAAGCGACCACATTTTAACACTAAAAATATGATAAAAAAATTAATAAATAATAACTCTTTTTACGTCCACAAAATGATTATGTGCTTACGATGAGGAATTGAAAAAAAAAGCCGTAATATATAAACTATTCTTACTTGTTATTACAGCAAACTCCCGTTTTTTTAATATGTATAGATAAGTTAATTACTGAAAGAGGGAATAACAAACAAGTTATCGTCAATGTTTTGCGTTAAAATTTTCATTTAAATTATATGGCACAAAGATTAAAAGTGTTAGTGTATACAATTACTTGGCTGTAAGTTTGAAACAACAGCTTTTCTGCAGCTCTTAATCATTTGTGCAAAAAGCACAGAAAAACTATTTTAACGGTGGTTTTTTGTCAGAATAGATGAATGCAGTCCCTTATTAAAGAAAGTTGACTCTTGTTAAGCCCAACTCGTTATACTATACCGAGCTACATGTATGGTAACAAGAATGAATTATAATGAGATAAGGTTAATTTAGAAGATATATATTTTTCTTAACCACCTGTTAAAATACAAATTAGGTGTTAATAGAGGTGCTGCCAATTTTGAGGTCGTTTCAGAGCTAGAATAAATACATGCTTTCAAACAACCAATCATTTCGATGTTGAAATCATCCAGTTTATTCATTTGAAACAAATTAGCAAATATATATTTTTTTTTAATTACGGAACAGTCTTAATTAAACTATTTCAATAAGATAGGATTTGTCATGTGTGGGAAATTGAAACACATCTTTCGATAAGTAAGCTATTAAAAGCTATAAACACTTAACTGAGGCACAATGATATCAATTTTTGCCAGAAAAAGCTTAACATTGATGGGAATAAAACAAACAAAAAATATATAAGGACCTATAGGGAACTTAATAAGTCTTCTAGAATATTTTTTGGAAAAAAAAATATTTGCTATTTGATATTTAAAAAAAATATATGATATCTAACTTTAAATACTGTGGATTAGCAATTATAATCTTTTAATTGAACAGGATAGCCACCAAATTATTCCTTTGCAAAAAGGTTTCGATAAATATGTAAGCAAGAAATAGAAATTGATTGATTGATTGATTGATTAGTCAAATGTTGCTTAACGCCCAGCGGCAAATATTTCGAGAGCAAATTAATGAATGATGATGATGAACCATGCTTTGTACTAGACCGTGTCGGTCTAGTACAAAGCATGGTTCATCATCGCTGATCAGGAGTTTTAACGTGTTAGCTCACAAATTAAAGCAACAATCCGCAAAAGTGAGATAAAATACAAAATACATGGAATTATCTTGCAAAAGACAATACTTAAGTGACAAAATCTGTACCAATATGTTACCCAAATAAAAACTAACCAATAGGTAGCGTTGAATATCGTCATATATTTCTAAATGTCCATCTGAGAGCTTTCGAAACTACTGCATATGTAACTGAGGAATTTACCTCTCACGCTATCGTATGGAAATTCATCCATAAGCAAGATCCGATGTTCAGAGGTTGATGAGGGGACTGATCGCACAGACTAAGATAACATTTGAGAAACTGCTTGTAAAATCTCTTCGATACGGACACTCGTCACATGAAATTGATAAGACATTAAATGACCGATCTTGACAATAACGGATTTCAACACCAGCGCACTTGTTGTACGACCAACACTATTCCGCATATTGATATTATATTCGAATTTTGATTGTTAACAGTAATAAACTCTCCTAACGTGTGTTAACAATGTGTGCCTGTTAAGACGATGACAAATAATTGAACAATTTTGTAACCAGTGGAAACATGAAAACCTAGCACATCTTTTTTCAATAGATTAGGTCATCTGTCGTGTTTTGTGAATAGTTTCACATTTTGTATTTTAGGGGCCTTTTACAGCTTCCGTTATGGAATAAACTTCATTATTGAAAGCCATAATGAGATATGTAGAAGTTTAAAATATGACTGCCATTTATAGTGGATGGTTTTCTCATGGACAATCCTGTCATATCTTCTATTTGTCAATATCGTACGAAAAACGGTTTTTGGAGTCGTAAACATTGCCAACGTCGAGGACGTATTCAGTACCAGCCCTTATAAAAATCATGCAGGAGATGATTCAACCATATCAAAACCCACCAAACTTAAACTTGTTTTTAAGTCAAGGACTGTCCCTGTATACATAACCAGCCTTTGTTTGCTATTTAAGCCTTGTACTTCTGACATAAAAATTACATAGAATGTACATGGAAACGACCATTGGCAAGAGTTATCGTTCTTGATTTAGTTGATTTCATAACGATGCATTTGTATGCTTTTCTCGAAAGTACAAACCTTGATTGAGAAACAGCTGTAATCATGTTATCATAGTAGGTATATATGAAGTCTGAAAAATCAACTACTTATTGGTGGGTTTTTCCATATCATGTATCACTTTACCATTGATATTGCATGAATTTTATAAAGACTACTACTTAAAAGCAAACGATGGGCTTATTCGTTCAGCAGTTATTTGAATAGCAGAACGATGTATTTTGCCCCAAAGTAAAATAGTACCCACGGAAACCCAATAAAACAACAGATGATTGTGAAATTACTTAACTACGAAATGTGCCTAAACGAGATACTTCTAACACATCCAATAAAAACGTTAATAGCAGTATTCTGTGATCCCTGCAATAGGTTTTAACGAGTGTATATAAAATTCTTGGATATCATCGTTTTCATATTTACAGACTTTAGTATAAAGGCAAAAAATCGAGTTTTCCGGAAAATTGGGAAGGGGTAGGGCTACAATTTCTGCTATTACTTTTTGATAATCAACAAATTCTAAAAAGAAGATTAAAAGCTTATACATTTATCTTTCCAACAGCGCCTTATTTGTATGATTTTGTTTTATTTTGTTTTACATGTCGTTTGATGTTCGTAATTTTAAATTACTTTTGAAACCATAAAAAGGCAAAAATTATACGGTGGAGTAGATAGAAAAACCTGAAACCGCCCCAATATTATGCTTGTTATAATTTACAATACGAAAAAGGGTAAAAAGGAGTTAAAAAAGTCAAGAGTTGATGAGTTCTGGATAGTTTGACCTACCTAGCCCATCGCCTATACCTAAGTCGGTCTATAGTTCCTGATGTATTAGACAAACCCAGTTTTATAAAAAGTGTAAACCGGGCATATTATAACATATAAGAGAAAATGTCCTGGACAAAGGCTAAGGTTGAAAATATGTATTGATTCAGGAAAATTAGTACCTACATCATCAAAACCTGTTGATTAATTAACAAATACATTGAACAAGTCTCTATAAACTTCAGCTTTACTGACTTATATAATGAGAACTATTTTTAGCATCCAGTAACAGAAAAAAAGCTAGTATTGAAAACTTTCATTTTTCTTCTTTGTCACTTGTTTTTACATTGTTTATTGTGATACGTGATGTTTGATGTTTTTGGATTATACATCCTTATGTCTCTAGCATGTACTTTTACTCGATGCAATATTACGAGTTAATGTTTTTTTTGTTCAAGTTGTAATTTATTATTTACAAAATCTTTTCTTTGGTGGAAAATCCCGTTTTGAATTTATGTTTACAAACTGTTGATTGAGGGGATTTGTTAAGGACTTTTTTCGATTACATATAATACTACAAGGACATGTTTGTCAAGGACCTCAGTAAACTTAGAGAAAAAATAATTTGAGGCGTCGTCAGTATCATATAATGCAAAATATCATTTAGTTTCTTGAAATCGTATATTATTTTCCATAACCTTTTGAAACTTCTAATGAAATTAAAAATATGTTTCTGCGAGAAAGTTTTTTATTATATTTACTTTTAGTAAAACTATATGGGTAATTATCACCTGGACAATAGACTGGAACATTAACATTTTGTTATTGCCGTTGGATGTGATGAATAAATATGATCTAGTAAGATTTCATCTTAATTAATAACTAATGGGATCACAAACAAGTTGGTACAAATGCGTGAAAATGTATGATACACACTTTTGATAAAGATTTCAAAAGACTAATGTAAAATCATTAATAAGACTTCTAATGCTTTGGGAAAATTCCAACCACATCGATTTGATAAGACTGAAACCCAAAACGCAGTTCTCTTTGTATAATTTACCCTGTCTGCAAAAATAACATAGCCTTTATTTAATTTTGTTTCATCTAGATTTCGTAACAAACGCTGAATATTTTGACAAGAAACCTGTAAGTCTGACTGTAATATTGACATCATATTGATATGAATCAAGTTTCATATATTGTTCTTCAATTTCATTGAATGTCAGAGTTTTGACTGATTTAACTAATTTATATCTAAAATCTCATTATAAAATACAGCACTTTTGACCTCAGGAAAATTCAAAGCTGTTTACGTTACAGTTGTTTTATAAACTTGTCCACCTTAAACTGTTTTTTTTCAACAACAAAGTAAAATTTCGCCTTGATATTCAGTATCTAAATAAGTCCTTTATACTGTAAACTTGATCCAAAATATGGTGGCATTTTCTTCTTTGTCAAACATCTTTTTATGATGATAACCATTATTGTACTCGTATTGATCGTTAATTTAAGTAGTTTTTAAAAAGTCATTCAATTCCTTCCAGGGCAATTTACTTTAGTTGTAGACTAGGTACCGACAGTAATTCACACTAGCTAATTAACACTAATGCCTTACCACAGTTGTAACGGTGTTCTGGGCGAATGCATTGATTTTTTTTATTGGCGTGGCTGTTTGATTTTTGGTGCCACTTTATTTTTTAACTGTTGTATCCACAATTGATCAAGGCTTTAGTTAGACTCTAAATTTGACCTTTAAACAGTTTTCTTCTGATTAAGACATATGACAGAAAAATGAAAGTCTCGTGTTGAATATTCTGAAGTCTAAACCACATTGGTTACCGAAAGTACACGCGATTTAAAAAAAATTCCGCCATGTATTTGATCTACCTGCCCCATGCCAGGAAGTTCATGGGATGTCGTTGTTTTATAATTTACTGTTACTTGTGTTACATAGTAATCTTAATTTGTTATTATTCCATTCTGTTTTCTTTTTGGGGTCATTTACGGATCTTTGTCCATTGCAGAAGCCCTCGAGGTAGCATGAAAATATTTTTTTTGATCATCACTGTATTAAAAACAATGACCTCGAAAATGGTTTTCCTCGATAAAGTACCCAATTAATTTGAGCCGCAAGTCTGTAACAGGATATACATCTTCAAATTCCCGCAGGACATTAAGCTTCAATCAATTATTCAATCTTATTCCATATTTGTGATATTAATGAAAATTGGTTTTATTTTTATTAGTAAATGTTTCTTTTCGTAATGGTTCACAGGAATTTTTTTTCTGAACAGGTTGCTCTAACAATCACCAATCCAAATATTGATTTCAAAGCAAATTGAACAGCTCGTACACTTGATGTGCATAAAAAAGTTCACGTCGCATCAGAGAGAGTAGTAATTGATAAATCATCATGGGATGAAATTACTCTGCCACTGTGGTATTTCCGATCACATCGTGAGAAGGAACTTGTTTTTTTATTTGCTTGAAATGTACTTTCATTCTGTTAAAACAGGTAAATTGGTGGTCGATTGATCCTTTTGACCTGAATTTGTCATACGGACAACATTGACTTCCGTTAAATTAGTGGTATTTCCTGTAGGTTGTGGAGTTGTCGTTTGTAACCGTACACCACGTGTAAGCATTTGTATAGATTTAATTTTGGTGTCCCTCTTTAGCTGGTATAGTATTTACTGGCGTAACTACAACAACGACGCTTATCCTGAGAGAGATTTTAAATATAAAGTTTTCTTGTCCCAACCCAAAATAATTTGGATTGACCAGTAGGTGTTCATGTTTTTGAGGTCAAATTTATACATTAAACTGAATAAAATTTAGCATAAATTCTTCCGTCGCATGGATCTATACCACAAATTTGCAAAATGTCTTGTCGTGAACAATAAATAATCTGGATTTAACATTGTGTATTTTCTAAGGATCAGAAGTATAAATTTTTAAATAAACAATAGCATATAATTCTTAAGTCACTAAAATCTTAGAATTTACCACAATTTTTTTTAATTTGAAAATAATTTGGATTGAGCTGAACATATATGTACATGTATTTTCCTGTTGCATAATTTTATCACACACAAAATTTCCAAGAACGAAACATGATTTATCGCATTCTAAAAATTATGTGATTGAAGAACGCATCGTCATTTTCTCAAATCCTGAAGGGTTCAACTATTCATTCTGAAAACATAACGAAAAACGATTGGTCAGGAAAGTATTTTCGACTATTTTTCAAATCGTTTTCCTCAATAACTGGCAAACAGTTAATGATATTTAAACAATTATATTTTAAAAATGAATTTCGTTTCGTCCAGGAATAATACAAGAATTTAAAATTATAGCGATTGGCAATCATACATAACATGTAAAAAATCGAAAAATTAAAATCGTTATACGATATATTATTAGATCTTCTTCGTATATAACTTAGATCCAATGAATTAACATAATTAAACAACAAATGTCAAAGTTTTCTAATTTCTATTCTAAAACTATATTTACAAAAGACAGAGATCAGACTACCTACTGAGGCTACACTGCTTTCTTTTTAATCTCCCCTAATTCATATTCATGAGTCTATGAGGGGGCGTGTCACAATCAAAGATAATAAAAGTACACTGCTTCAATTTCATTAACCAGTATTAAAATCATAAACATAACAAAAGTGGAAAATGAATAAAATGCACAAATTATACAGGTTTACCTATGTTCAGTAAATAGGGTGAATATTGATATGCTATATGATAATTTGAAGGAGTAACATCTCATCAGTAGCATTAGAACCAAAACATAGAAAATTCGAGATCCAGACATCCTCATATAACAAAGACAGTGGAATCCAGCGGGAGGACAGGTGCAGAAATGAAACCTACTTTGTTATTTCCACGGTTTAGAATTTAAATTATTCCTGAAAATTTCTGGTAAATATTACAATAACAGATTTAAACAAGACACTGACAACCAGGAATTCACAATGGCTAAATTTCTGCTTTTGTCGACTTGGCTGCATTGTATTGGATTACAGGGAGCTCTAAAAGGACATAATGCACATCTTTCAAATATTATTTCTTCCAATTATGACAAAATAATTGTAATTTTATAATATTGTCATTTGTAATTACACATAATGCAACAGTTAAAACACCCAAACACAAAAACAAATTGACTTAAATAATTTGCTATCTTCACAATGTTGACATTAAAATGACAATAAATTTAAATGATCTAGATTGTCAAGCCATGTCATGTTTGTAGACCACCAATATATTATATACAATATTACAAAAATATTATTGATTGGGTCTGTGGGTAAATAAAACAGTCTGGGTCCAGGCCAAGCTGAGATAATATTTCCACATTAAAGATAAATGTGTTTAGACTTAAAATATTAATACAAAACACTGCAAAAGGCTGCAATTTTTTAAAATCCCTGTCATTAGCGACTTGGGCATTAAGTCTTATAGGTTGGTCTAATTTTTTCAAAGGTTTCTGAGCTTGTGAATGTTGATTTGATTTGAAATTTGTTGTACTGTGTAGGTTTTTCCTTTTCAAGTCCATCATATTTCAACTTCCTGTTTGCAGAGACTGCATTGTTTATGTCCAATAATACATTTTCTCTGCTTATTAATTTTGTTTACATAAGTATCTCATATTTTGATGCTTCTGATATTTTCTGACAATGATCTTTTATATTTAGTATGAGGTTTATGATCGGTAACATTAAGATATTTATTTTTTTTTCTGATTTTAAACAAAGGTTCAAGCATTTTTATTTTAAACCAAGCAAATTTTGTTACACATCTGTTAAGTGCAGTCAATAAAATGATCAATCAGGGGGCAACCTATGACCTTTGCATGACAAATGGCCATTACACTAAACAAATACAGATTGTTTGTTGTACCTGGTCTCACCTGGCCATAAAATAATAAATTGACAAAATTTACAATACACAATCAATTGAATCATGTTACATTTATACAATTTTTTTTCAGTTTTTCTTCTAAAATGAACTTGTCAATAAGGTTTTATCTGTTAAAAGGTTTAATGGTTATTCCCAAAAGATAAATTTCAGTAAATTTATCATAATTGATTTTTTTTGCAATATTGAAATTAAGTGGTAACATTTAAAAAGTTTATTTTCTGGCCCTCTTAGAACATTTTAACTTGAATTTTGTTTTACAGGTATGTCTAATGACATAATGAAGTTCAATCTTGGCAACATTATTGGCGAAAAAGTAATTTAATTGCAGAATTTCTTAAGTGTGAAATTTTTTTTTTAGAAATATGATATATATATTCAGTAATAAATTTTATTTAAACTCCAAACCATAGTAGGTGTTTAAAATAAATATCATAAAATAAAAGATTTGGTCAATGTCAAACAGAAAACACCATATCACAAGGAGATGTGGGCAGAGAAAGCTTGTATTTTTACATGAAACATTAAAATCAAAACAAAGTCCTTGTGAAATAAACCTCTGTTAATCGAATGACTGGCCAAATCAAATTCATGTAAAGAAGGAGGTAGATATACTTCCTCAGTAAATGCTCTCACCTTACTGAAAGCAAGCTCAGTATACTTATCTGGGTAAACAAATTATCAAGCTTATCAACATGTGTAGTTAATACTCTGTTTACTGCTGAGCTTGATTTTGGAAAAATTTATACAGTTTATAATAGTACTTTGAATTCATAAAGGTTACCTGCAGTTAAACTGGAAACCATATTACCACAGAATGGCAGGATAATTAAATTGAAATAATATAAGTTATGTTAATGTTGTCTCAGGTATGGTCTGGTGGTTATTTGTTTATGGTCTTACAGTGGCTTTTGGATATAGGACACGGTGAATAATATTCATAGCAGTATAATACTATTCAGTTGACTTATTACACATATTCTTTTCTCCTATTGCAGGCCCCTACACAGGGGGGTGCAGGGGGTGCGGTCGCACCCCCCTTTGAAAACCAACAAGCACTATTAAACTCGTGGTTTTGATGCA
>JAULBM010309222.1:0-14233 GCA_032357055.1 Geukensia granosissima | reverse complement strand
GCTAAAAATAGAAAAAAGGGGGGGGGGGTAATACAGTTTTGTATGATTTGGAAAAAATTTTATTTTTAATCCGATTTTAATGGGGTTTTTTGCAAATGATTCCTCATTAATAATTGCAATAAAAGTTACTCCAAGCATTTTTGTAAAAAAGGGGTCAAAGGGATTAAAAAATGTGATTTTGCAGGAGTTGATTTTGATGGGTTTTTTTCCATTTAATTTCTCTTAATTCAGCATCCTGAGCATTCAGGAGTATGTCAATGTTTCTCTATCTTTTACCTGTTTGAGCTAAAAGGGGTCAAAGTAGTGGGGGTGATTCAGTTTCGTATAATATGGGAAAAGGGTTAAAAATATGTGATTTTGCAGGAGATTCCAAATTTTTATTTTTCATCTGATTTTGATGGTGTTTTTTGCATTTGATTCCTTTCAATGAGAGTAGTATGTAAAAAGATTCTCTCTATCTTTTGCCGTTTTTGAGTTAAAAGGGGTCAAAGTAGTGGGGGAGGGGAATTCAATTTCGTATACAGATAATATGAAAAAATATAATTTTAATTTTTAATTTTTTCATACGCTTTTGATGGGTTTTTTTCCAAATTATTCCTTATAAAAAAAATTAACAAAGTGACACCAGTTTGGAGGATAATTTGAGTCAAAATGATCTTTTATCCAGTCATATCACTGTGTCCAGCATTTTACTGTGTCCAACACATTACTGTCTTTTGTTCACCTTTCACATTTCAATGTGCTTCGGTCGTATCATGCTGCGCTTGCGAAGCATCTCAGCTAATCTGCAGACGATCTATAATTACAAGGGAAGTAACTGGTTATTAGTTCAATTAATGATATATAGACGGTTGGTACTAACTCTATTATACAAGTGCAAAAAAACGATGAAAGTAGAATGCATATTCAACACAAAATCATAAATGAATATTAATTGTTGTTCTTATGCTGAAAAACAATTTAAATATTTTCTCTTGAATGCATCGATGTTCAGGGAATATTTTGTATTTATGAAATAATTATTTAATTATTGTGATTTGTTACCTGTATTCTATAAGCGTCCGACTCATCAGGGGACCATAGTTAAACATTATGTTTTTACTCTGAAACTGGACACTGAATGAAATATTCAGGGTGGTAACTGTTGGTGGTGTAAAAGGTAAAAGAGGGCATAACAGAAAAAATACATGCCTATAAAAATTATATAGCTTGTAGTAAGGATTATGTTTCATAATTCATGAAACCAAAAGGCATTTATGCCAACAGATAATTTGCTGTGCAGCACATGAATGCAACACATTCCTATTTATACCCTAAGATGTCTATTATTGTTTTTGTTTAAACTGATTTCTATAATGTTTCAGACACTTTCTTGCTTTAGCAATCCGGAATGGTTAGGCCACTTTCCCTCAAAGGATGTATATATCAAATTCAAATGTCGATCAAGATCACAACGGTCGTCTGACGAAGATGGAGACTTCCAGCTAAAAATAGGTTTTATAACATGCAAAACCTGCTATACAACACCATCATATAAAAGTACGAGCAAAAGTAAGTCTTTTATATATTTACAAATATTACAAGAAAAGGGCAATTTTCCGCCGTATTTTGGTATCGTTTTCTGTGATCCATAAGGCGAACTCTTGTAACTTCTTATGAACAGTTTTTAAAAGAATTTTGTGCAGCAAGAACAATGAGTATTCGAACTCGTTAATTCGTGACTCTAATGATGCATTTTTGGAATATTTTCACAATCTTTTAACAAAATGTACGTTTATATAAGTGGTAACAACGTGGATTTTTTTTAACTATTTAGTCTCCCGATCTACATGTAGATATAGTCCCTGTTATTTATTAAATTGTACTGCGATTCTATATTACCTATTTAAGTACAAAATGTTAAAGGTAAAGAAAGAAAATATCGAAATATTTTCATGTATAGGAAATTGTTTCAAAAATATGTTCAATGTTTAACTTCAGTTTTTTATTTTACATTTTCAGCTAAAGATCATTGTGGCCAGAAGGTTTGTCTCGACAACAGTTATGTATCATTTGTGGATTACCACACCAGATCAAAAAGGATAAAAGAGTGTAAGGTTACATTTAATGTACTAGAACCAGTGCAGCTGTGTTTAAAAGTCAACCCTAAATATCCCTACAGTTTTGTCTGCACCGTTGGAATTGGGCACGGCAAAGACAGCGAAGTGGTATGTAGCCATGACGTCTTTAAAACAAGTTCAATGTCAAGAAGAAAACACCACATCAAAAGTAGGTCAAATTTTAGAGGTCATTACAAATCATTTAACAATGTTGAACCCCACTCCTTATAATGTGATCTTAATCACCATATCTATAAGAAAGTTTGACATGACACGTTGGATGAGAGACCAAATAATGAAATGAAAATAAATTAACAGTTTAAATAAACACCTATTTAACCTCGCCTCCTGTCTTTGGACAAGCACATGGGTAATTCTTTGAACGCTTGACACATTTGTCTGCAAAAACTTTTTAAAGGAATGATATAAACTGAAAGTTTGAAAACATTCAACCAACAAATTAAGCATCATTTTCCAGAATGAACACAGCAAACCCCAGAAACTGCATTACAGTGTCGTATCAGAACTCAAAACAGTCAGATTCATAATAATATATATATAGCCGGCTTAAATAATGTTTTTCTACTCCAGTTGTACTTGAAGTGCTATTATAGTCAATTTTCTACGGTATTGACATTTTAGGTCAGTTGTTATGGCATGATACTACATTTGTTTTAGTGTTAATTCTACAGTTTTATTGTATTGATACTAAAGCTGATGTGGTTCTTACGGTAAAGATTGCTCAATTGTGATGATACCCATGCACAAGTCGTTATGATATTGATTCTCCAGTTGTTTTGGCAGTAATGGTTTGCCATTCGAGTTGTCATGGTTTGATATTCGAGTTGTTAGCTATTGCTGTCCAGTAATATGGTATTGGTACTTTAGTTGCTATGGCATTAATGCACCAGATTTCATATATTTGATATTCAAGTTGCTGTGGTATTGCTATTTCAGATGTAATTGATCGATATTCTCTCCTTACTACATTGGTACTTAAGCATTAAAAATCTAGTTGCAATGGTATTGTTACTTCAAACGTTCTGTTATTACTTAATTTGTAATGGTATTAGTACGCCAGATGCCATGGTATTTATACTCTGGTTGTTGTAGTATTGATACACCAGTTGCCATGCCATCGATACTCTGGTTGTTGTGGTAGTGAAACACCAGTTGTCATGGTATTGATACTCTGGTTGTTGTGGTAGTGCTGGTAGTGATTCACCAGTTGCCATGGTATTGATACTCTGGTTGTTGTGGTAGTGATACACCAGTTGCCATGGTATTGATACTTTGGTCGTTGTGATAGTTCTACACCAGTTGCCATGGTATTGATACTCTGGTTGATGTCGTAGTGACACACCAGTTTCCATGGTATTGATACTCTGGTTGATGTGGTAGTGATACACCACTTGTCATGGTACGTATACTCTGGTTGTTGTGGTATTAATACACCAGTTGCCATGGTATTGATATTCTGGTTGCTGTGGTACTAAAGTTGTTGTGGTATTGAATACCGGTTGGTATTGATACTCAGGTAGTTGTGGCATTGTTATTGCAGTTGTTGTGATATTAATATGGTGGTATTGATACAACAGTTGTTGTGGTATTAGAATATAAGTTGTAGCATTTATATCCAGGTGATTTTGGTATTGATACTCAAGCTATTGTGGTAATGATACTGCAGTTGTTGTGGTATTTATGTACCAGTTGAACTTGTTGTGGTATAAATACTCTAGTTGTTATGGTATTGATACTACAGTTGCTATGGTATAAATACTTTCGTTGTTGTGGTATTTTTACTTCAGTTTTTGAGGTATTGATACACCTGTTGCTGTTATATTCATACTCTGATTGTTGAGGTATTGATACTCTAATTGTTGTGGTATCGATTCAACAGTTGTAATGGTATAAATACTCTGGTTGTTGTGTATTATTACTCTAGTTGTTGTGGTATTGATACACCAGTTGTTGTGATATATGTATACCACTTGTTGTGCCATTAATATCCAAGTAATTTTGGTATTGATGCTCTATCTGTTGTGGTAACGGAACTGTAGTTGTTGTGGTATTTATTTACCAATTGTTATGTTATAAATACTCTGGTTGTTGTGATATTGATACTCTGACTGTTGTGATATTGAAACACACATTGTTATGATATTGATACACCAATTGATGTGATATTGATACTCTAATTGTTGTGGTATAAATACTCTGGCTGCTGTGATATTGATACACCAGTTGTGATATTGAAACACCAGTTGTGATATTGATACACCAGTTGTTGTTTTATTAATACTATGGCTGCTGTAATAGTGATACACCAGTTTTTGTGATATTTATACTCTAATTGTTGTGGTAATAATCCTCTGGTTGTTGTGGTAATAATACTCTGGTTGTTGTGATATTATTATTCTTTTTGTTAGGGTAGTGCTTTTCCAGTTGTTGTGTTGATACACCAGTTGTTATGGTATTAGCTTACCCGTTGTTGTAACATTGTAAAACTAATAATTTTGGTATTGATGCTCTGGTTGTTGTGGTATTGGAACTCCATTTGTTGTTGTTTTGATAAACCAGTTGTCCTGGTATTGATTCTCAGGTTGTTGCTGTATTGGTTATCCAGTTGTTGTGGTATTAGATACTCTGATATTTTTGGCATTGATTTCCTGTTTTTGTTGTATTTATAAACTTGTTTCTATTGATACTCTGATTGTTGTGGTATTGATACTCCTGGTGTTGTGGTGTGCTGTATAGCATGACAACACATAGGCACTCTTTCGTCTTGCGTCGTCCGCATTTTTGAAGGTGTCGCGTTTCTCCACACACTTAACCACTCAAAGGAATTCAACCAAAATTACACATAATTCTCAGTAGCAGGTCTAGTATTGCACTATTATATGTTTTTCCCAAACCACTATATTTAAATTTCGATGGCCATTTTTTCATAAGGACATATGTTTACATGATGAACAATGGGCTGTTACAATTTTTAATGCGCTTCTCCTCCTTAATCACCTAACATCATTCAACAAAATTTACAGTAGCAAGTATTCTATTGCACTATCTTTTTTTATTTCTTTCCAAATCACTCAGTATTTAGCCATTTTTCATTTCTGTATGCTGAATAATGGAAGTTACCATTTCAAATCCAATACTTCTACTTAATCACTTAACAGAATTCGACCAATCTTACAAATAATAGTAGCAAGTCTAGTGTTGCACTATTTATTTTATTTTCTTCTTAAAGCATCATTTAAATTTTGGCGGCGGCATTATAACTTAGTCAATTATGAATATGATGAACAATGGTGTTAACCATACCTAACCCGTTCCTTTTCCTTAACCACTCGAGTTCCACAAAACTAACACATAATCTTCAGTAGCAAGTCGAGTATTGCATTATTTTCATCTCTTCAATCATGAAAGAGTCGTCTTTCTGTCAAAGCCTCACACTCAAAGTTGCGGCAGGCGAAACGTGTCTTCGGAGGAAGATCCAATCCTAAGTTTTGTATATATACACAAATTACTATGGTGTTTATATGTCATTTCTTAGTGTATCGATAGATAAGTTGTATAGTACTGCCGTTTCAATTGTTATGTTATGGATACTTTCAATTGTTATGGTATGGATACTCCATTCGTGATGATACTGCTGCTCCATTTTCTATGAAATTGGTTTTCTGGTTGTTATGGCGTTGATACTCAAGTTATTATAATATTCTTCAATGATATTTATAATCGAATTGTTGTGGTATCTGGCTGTGGTATTGATGCTTCAGTATTTATATGTGTTATTTCTACAACAGATACTAAAGTTTCTGTTTTAATAATACTAAGTTGTTATCATGTTAATACTATAGTTGTTGTGGTATTAACACTACAGTTTTATACTTTTGATTATTTAGTTGTTATGGTATTTTATGCTCAATTTTTGATAATTCAGTTATTATGGAATGATTTTCCAGTTGTTTCGTTTACTGTAAACCGGGAAATATTCGTGCCGTCTTTTTTTCGCGTTTTCCCAACTCAATTTCATTTCGCGCAGTCTAAAATTCACGGTTGCCGATCTTACTGTAAAAATTCTAGTACCGTTAATTTCTAGTACCGTTAATTTCTTGCATTTAGCAGCGTGTTATTCGTCTGTGATATGAAATCAACGGTAAAATACTTGTCTCGGGTAGTTTTTTTGTTTTCCTTCAGGGCTAGTTTTATATAAAGATAAACATTTAATTGGTGAATAGCATTACTAGTAACAAGGATATTTGCAATCAAGTTAAAATGTATCCTCCAAAGTTTTTGGTCGTTTTCAAAAGAAATTAGAGATTTTTATCACAGTGTCAGTATTTCACAGCCAGAGGAGAACCTGCCAACAGAGTAACTTTTTTCAAATAACAATAACCCGGATTTGTAATAAATCAGTTATTGACATGTGTCTCGCATGGAATCACAACCCTTTGGAACACATTACCCTACTACTTGTTTATATAAAGGTTGGTTTGGTTTTTTCCGATTCCAAAAAAAAAAAAAAAAAAAAAAATAAGACTATTCCGATTTTGACTTTCTAATTTTCATCCTGACTGATTTTGACAAAGGAAACTTCTCGACGACTGGTGTGTTCTTTTCCTGTTTTATTTCTTTCGAATATTCAGAAATGTGTATTTTGATTTTCGACTCATTTTGATAATAAAGGCACCTTGATACACTAAATATAGAATCTTACATTGTAAGCTGTTGATTATCATATTTCTACAGTCGAGATAGTTAAACCTTATAAAAATTTCGAGGTTTACCGAGAAATGTTAAGGTTAAACTATCGAGACTGTAGAAATATGATAATCAACTGCTTATAATGTAATCGAGACTGTAGAAATATGATAATCAACTGCTTATAATGTAAGATTTTGTTTCTTTGAAATGCTCTGTCCTCCAGGGTAAGAAATAAGATCGTGATAAGTTTTTGAATCGTGAAGCGAAGCACGCGTGGTCTGAAATTCAGCCAATCAGCTGCTAAGAACAACTTACCCACACATTGATTATCGATTTTTCTCACACTGGTTGGGAATTGTGAAAACGTCATAAAAATTAGAAAAAGTACATTCCAGAAGGATTTTACAAAGCATAATAGCTCAGTCTCCTGTAGTTTGAGGGACTAAATCAATTGGTGGATTGAAACACCTATACGTTGACATAGTACTTTATCAATTTTATAACTTAATAATAGACATAGATCTATGAAATATTTTTCAATAGATTATACAGCACCCTTTATACAGCGAGTGGTGTATACCATGGAATTTGACTGGGAAAGAATTTGAAGTTTCCTTTGGAGCACATGCTTGGGAAGACTTTTGGGGAAATTGTGATGTTGTAATTAAAACTAACACTACTGAGCAAGTTTCTAGGCTATGTCCACGGAAAACTACCACAGAATCTAAAGGTAAACAGTTTGCCATAGTTTGATGGTGATCAGTCAAAAAATTTAATTATAATGTTTTATTTTGATTATAGATGAAAAAAACTTGTGTAATAAAGTTGTTCGATTATACATCATGCCGAACATGTCAAAAGGTATGTGTTTTCTAGAAATGAAGGTTATAACCAGTCTAGTAGGAAAGGCGCTATCATGATTTATTTTTTATTTGTTTAGCGCACATGGCCACAGGCCATTTCAACTTTGTCATCACTTGGCGCCTTTCGCCCGTCTGTCGTCCATCCGCCTGTAAACTTTTACATTTTCATCTTCACCTCTGAAATCACTAGGGTAAATGAAACCGGACTTTACACGAGGCATCTATGAAAGGTTATTCCTCATTTCGACCTAATCGAACAATATCATGCCGCCATGGATGATTCTTGTTTCTTATTGGCCAATACATAAAAAATATTCTCCTCTGAAACCACGTGGACAAATAGCGCTATATTTGATGTGTTGTGGAGATCTATGGAATGTCCTTTATAATTTTTCCTCGTTTCGTCCTAACCGGACAAAAACAATATCATCCGCTACTAATAATTCTTGTTTCTGATTGGTTGATACATTAAAAATTCTTCTCCTCCTATACTGCTTGGCCAAAAAACAAAACTACCAATGTTTAATAAATATGGAGGATTTTGATATGATTTATGTACATTTCAAGGAGTAACTCTCATTAGTAGCATTGGAACCGAAACATAAGTAGTCCAAGAAGGCAAATGGGAAGCCAAATCCGACGGTACGAATAACTACTTTTCGAGGCCTTTCCGTATTTTCATTGCTTTAGAATTTTAGCGAATGCAGCTAATTTCTGTAAAACATTGTTTGATAAATTTCTTTCTTGTCAGACAGGTCTGACAACTGGGTTGGTGAATACCCTCGGGGACATGATCCAGCAGCAGAGGTATCGACCCAATGGTTTCAGAATACAAAATTACCAGTGTTGAATTAATATGCAGGATTTTGTTGTGCTATGTACCTTTCAATGAGTAACTCTCACCAGTAGCATTAGAATCGAAACATAGGAAGTCAAAGATCCAAACATAGCAAAAAAGCACTCAAGTCCAAACCAATCGAAATGGGAAGCAAAACCCGACGGCAGGAACAACTCCTTAGTGCAATACTTTTCGATGACTTTTTAATCAACTCGACTACAAGTCTAAACCCTCTTTCTGTGCTTGCGCAAGTTCCCTATTCAAAAATAATCCTTCTTTCAACGTGATTACTGAAATGTGTTTTCCAAAGGGTCATAGTGCCCTGATCCTCAATCCATGAACTGAAAGTTCAATTTGAATAACCTTATGGATTCTGTCAAGGATCATGCCAGACAATGGAGAGGAATTAGGTGTTGACAAGGAATTCGAAGATACCAAAGGGGCAGACAGAACTCGAAAGTCGGAAGACAGACAAGGACATGGCCAACGAAATGAAACGAAAGACAAACATAGAACACACAACACTACACTGAAAACTAAAGCTGGAGTAACACGAACCCTACAAAAACCAGGGTGAGTTCAGGTGCTCCGGAAGGGTAAGCAACTCCTGCTCCACTCGTGGCACCCGTTGTGTTACTCAGTAGTCAAAGCCGGTTTATAGTCACAATCGATGTTAATCACAACCGGTATAGGAACGGTTTTGTATTCATGACAGTCGGAAGACATCTGTGAAAAGGATATTTCGTACCGGTCAACCAAATCATGATTCACTTTTCATACTAAGATCTCTATTAAGAATCACAATCTATATTCCTTAGATCGATAATTCAAATCCCATGGAGAATCACCGTTAAAAACATCATTTATGAATTAGATTCACAAATAAAATAACTGATTCAAATCCATATTTCGCATTTATTCCCTAGTTAAATCAATATTATATATTTAGAATAACATCATCAGCAGTACAACAAGTCACTGGATTTCTTTAAATCTACATCGGGTATCTCGTAAAGTTGGTGATTTGTCATAAATTATTAAGTAATTCATTCTTTTGTTCCATAAGTTTTTTTTTAAATCCTCCATAAATATTTTTTAATTTCAATAATTCATGACTTGAAAAATAGCTATTACCAACTAGTCAATATGTAATCGTACAAATCATATGGATATTTTCATGCTGTTTGACTAGATACCTACCATGTCCTTTAATTTTCCACTTTTATTATTTAGTTTAACAAGAAAACAGTTAAAATCAGATACAAAAATTATAAACTTGGTGCCATACTTAAAATAACTGAAAATCATTCGACATTCATTTGATTTCATACCAGCAAAAATTGTATAGTGAACGATGATATTAAAAATTAAAGCTCACATTATCTGTATATTTCTTAATGTTCGCTTTAACAAATTTCTATTAATGAATATTTTTTTAAATATACTTGTACGATATGTTCCTAATAAATTATCTAATCATACTCGAATTTCTGTTTATTTTGCTGCTGAATCATTAGGATAGCGGCAACGTTTTTCTTACAAGTTTTTCACATTTTTGTTTGTTAATTGCATCTTTTGAGTATGATAAAAAATTAGTTGTTTGTATTTGATATTTTGAGTGACATATCATATCATTGTAAACGCATCGGTGGCACAAATTTTCTCCTTTTCTTTGCCTTTATTGTCAGGTTTTCAATTAATTTCAGATTATCATTCAAAATTTTTTAACACTTTCATGTAATAAATTTGCTTTTATATGTTCTATTAATTTTAATAAATAACGTTTTCCTTTAAAAAGCCCAAAATTCAATTAAACAAAGAAACTGCAAGCTTTAGAAATCCTGTATGTTATGATATTGTCTTTCTGCCATAAAACATTTTAAATTCAATATAATGATTTCGTTTCGTAAACGTTTTTTTTTGCTAACAAAGATTTTGACGCAATCAATTTAAGCAATATCCTCCCTCAAAAATCCGTTAATCTAAAATTCCACCTTATTTTAAAGATCAGTCTGTACCAATCATTTCATATATTTCTATACCACACCTATTGCAACCAAGATTTTCAACTAGGTGTTGAAGAATCTCAGCATGGACGTTTACAAGTCTAAACCTCCGGACTGCACTTGTGAACGTTCCCCATTCAAATACATTTATAATCCTGCCGGCCACGTGATTACTGGTTACCTTAACATTATCGAAATCATTTCTCTACGAAATATATTTCCCGAAGGGCCAAAGTATCGTGAGCCTCAATCCATAAACTGGAAGTTTAATTTCAAGATCCTTATGGATTCTGCAAAGGATTATGCTAGACAGTGGGCGAAGAGCGATGAAAATGAGCTAGATACCAACGGAACGGGTGGAGGCTGTGCGAGCGTTGATACAAGTACGTTTTCACCAGTTAAAAAGATCAATGAATACACACGTGAAATCGGTCTTCAGAGATCCAGGAATTAGGTATCGACAGTTCTCTTGGCAACTCAACATATACCCCAACAACACTTACCAAAGAGGAAATCATTGTCAATCATCGGTCAGTGTTGTCTTCTTTTGAATTTCAACTAAAAAGGAGGAATTCGATCTTCCTCTACTTAACTGCATTCCAAAGCTTCACAAGTGTCCTTACAAGCAACGTTACATTGAATGGTCTGCAAATTGCTCCATAAACCTCTTTCAAAACAGTTGATTTTTCCACGCTGTATACTATTATTCCACATTCAAAACTCAAAGAAAAACTAAGAGCCTTAGTTCACCTCTGTTTTGTTAAAAAGATGGCAAACGCAGATTTAAATATTTGGTTCTTGGGAGGGACAAACTTTATTTTGTTGTTAACCACTCTGATTCTTCCAAAATTACTCAGAAAATGTTATCTGCAGAATGCTAGATTTCTTGATTGACAACATTTTTGTAATGTTTGGCGGGCTCGTGTTTTATTAGACTGTTGGCATTCTAATGGGGACCAATTGTGCACCCCTTCTCGCCGATTTAGTCCTTTATTCGTAGAGCCTTCTACAGAGAAAAGAGAAAAGAGAAAAAGTTGGCTTAATCTTTTGGCTTCACATTCCGCTATATATTCAGTCCGGCAAAAGTTAAGCGCAACCCTATTGTGTTTCTAATAATCATTTTTATTTTATACCAATGTAAAAAATGGAAATAAAATTAAATCTATACCAAAACATTTTATGTGTGAGTGTACTGGCTAAACTTTAGGTTGAATTTTGGGTGAATTAGCTAGTCGTATGATTGGTTAATTCTTAAAACAAATGGGGAATATTTGGCATCTTCAGACTGCCGAAAAAAGTTTTATCCAGAAATCAGTTTTTCCAAATTTAAGAAACCGTATTGGTCATAAGAATTTTAGAACTTTTAAATGAACATATGGGACAGCCTTATCACACAAATTTAATTAATAAAGCGTATAACCAGCACACCAACACGCTGTGCCACCCTTCTGCTGCTTACATCCGTCTGTGACATACCAACTGCTTGCCATCGTTTCGCTATACTTAATTTTTGTCTAACCATTACTTTTCCAGCAACTATGCGCAATCTAAACTTCAACAACTTAAAATTGGCAAACATGCCTTGTGTAATTACCAATCACACTAACTGAAAACCGGTTTTACACAACACAAAATTATCGATTGATGACGAATCGCACGTCAAATTGAAGTTAATATTGACAAATACGTGGTCGTTAAACCACATGTTTTAAATATAAATGTTAAAAAAGATATTTATAAAATAAAAAGGTGGCGCTTAACTTTTGTCGGATCGTATAGATAATGTCCTTTCACTGAATAACTCTAAATTTAGTGACTATGTTGACCTTAACCTCCCCATTGAACTTGAAATCAAAGATACTACAGAAACAGAAAGGTCTGTTTCTTACATAGACTTACACCTAGAAATTGACAGTAAGGGCGGGCTATTACTAGTAACAAAACTTCACGACAAGAGAGATGACTTTGATTTTCCGATTGAAAACTTTCCGTTCATGTCTAGCAACCTTCCAGTCGCACCTGCATACGGAGTGTATATCTCTCAATTGATACGCTACTCTAGGGCTTGTGATTCCTATCAGGATTTTATTAATTGCAGCTGACTAAACTAAACTAAACTGAATCAGTATTGATTCGTCCTAATGGTATCTTAACAACCAAGTACATGTTGGACTTGAATTTTCTCATCTGGTCTTAATTGGTCTTGATTGACTGTAAAAAGAATTCGAAGATACCAAAGGGGCAGACAGAAATCGTGAAGTCGGAAGACAGACAAGACCATGGTAAAAAAATATGAAACGAAACACAAACATAGTACAAAGAACACTACACTGAAAACTAAAGCTGGAGTTCAGGTGCTTTGGAAGGGTAAGCAACTCCTGCTCCACTAGTTGCATCCGTCATGTTACTCAGTAGTCAAAACTGGTGTATAGTCACAATCGATGTTAGTCACAACCTGTATAGGAACGGATTTGTATTCATACAGTCGGAAGATATCCATTGTCATCTGTGAAATAGATATTTCCTACCGGTCAACCAAATCATGATGGCCACCGAAAAACTTCCAGAGTGATGACATTATTCTTTCCCTGAGAAACCCGTGGCTCAGTAGCTTTCTAGGCAGCAGCAATCCTCTATAAATTAAAATCCTGATAGGAAGCACAAGCCCTAGAGTAGCGCATCAATTGAGAGATATACACTCCGTCTGCAGGTGAGGATGGAATGTTGCTAGACATGAACGGAAAGTTTAATTATAAATCATCATATTTGTGACGATTACTCGAATGACATACTTTTTTTTCTAATTTAGAGATATATTTTTGCGAAAATCATCATATACTCTGAGACAAAAAATGCCACATGTATGCAATATTCACCTGAGTCTTGTCCACCCTTAATCAATGTGTTACGATTTGATTTGAAACTAGTCGAAGCAGCCACGCTGCATATACCCGCGCTATTCTGGCGTTTGATGTTATAAAATAAATAAGTAGAAGTTAGGTTTTTTGAGATAATTTGTAATTTCCAAAATAAGTGGGGTGGGGCCGACCCCTGGGGGTGCCCATGGAATTTGTGTTTTCATGCTGACTAGGAATATATGTGGTTTAGTGGTGGGGATCTGAATGGTTTTTGAGATAATTTGGGATTTCCAAAATTAGGGGGGTGGGACAGACCTCCGGGGTAGCCCATGCAATTTGTATTTTCATGCCGACTAAGAATATATATGGTTTAGTGGTGGGGATCTGAATGGTTTTTGAGATAATTTGGAATTTCCAAAATTAGGGGGGTTGGGCAGACCCCGAGGGTGCCCGTGTAATTTGTATTTTCATGCCGACTAAGAATATATATAGTTTAGTGGTGGGGATTTGAATGGTTTTTGAGATAATTTGAGATTTCCAAAATTAGGGGGGTGGGGCCGACCCCCGGGGGTGCCCGTGTAATTTGTACTTTTTAATGCCGACTAAGAATATATATGGTTAAGTGGTGGGGATCTGAATGGTTTTTGAGATAATTTGGGATTTCCAAAATTTGGGGGCTGGGTTAGACCTCCGGGGGTGCCCATGGAATTTGTATTTTCATGCAAACTAAGAATATATATGGTTAAGGGGTGGGGATCTGAATGGTTTTTGAGTAAATTTGAGATTTCCAAAATAAGGGGTTGAGGCAGACCCCCGGGGGTGCCCATGTAATTTGTATTTTCTTGCCGACTAAGAATAT
>JAULBM010309211.1:0-14234 GCA_032357055.1 Geukensia granosissima | reverse complement strand
ATTTGTATTTCGGGGCCTTTTACAGCTTCCGTTATGGTATGGACACTGGTTCATTGTTGAAGGCCATAATGGGACCTATAGAAGTTAGAATTCTACTGTCACTTGGTGGGTGGCTGTCTCTTGGACAATCATGCCACATCTCCTATTTTTATATTGGTGACATACATTTTTCAGTTCCAATACTCTTGGCACGAAAATTCTTTTCGTTTATTAACATGTGATTATGAGGTAATATTTTAAAAGTTTCATTCTTTCCGAAGATATCTAAAAGTTCGGAATCTTGTAATACGAGTGAATAAAATACAGGGGTAAATTCAGATATGAAGTAGACCTTGCAGTGTCTGCAGTATCCTTGATTTCCTGTTCCATTGTATGGTTGCAGTCAAAATAATGATTTAAATTACTGCTATAGGTATCGATCATCGCTAGATGAGTTTCGAAGGCTAAACAAATTTCGAAATAAAATAAACCCAGCAAACAATTTGACAATAAGAGCTCATTGATACGTTGGCTGTAAAAACCTCATAATAAAAGCCAATTTACTCAATACGGACGTGCTACAGACCTAATTAACAATAGTTTTCCTAGAAAACAACACTTACAAAACCATTAACTATCTAGTGTGCATATGAAAAAAAGTTAAAATGTTTTTAATCAAATTGAGTAAGGTGAGTTGCCATTACACCTGACAGTTAAAAAACCTTTGAGATTATCTATTTAGTTGCTTAATCCACTTTTATCCATGCATTGTTTGGAAATTTTATTTTGATGAAATTCAGTAACATAATAACAAATTTGCAACGTAACTGCTTATATACATGAATTAACTAAATCTTAATAAAAACTCTTATGGATAAATAAACTGAGCGACCCTCTTCACATCGTGCATTTGGTTTGATTGAAATTCACAGAATGGACATCTTGTGAAATGTAAAAACAGTCGCAATCCTACTCAATAACAGAAAAAAGAATTTTTGCCCTTGGTCATGATGAGAAAAGAAGCATTTGAATTCAACAAAATATGTTTATACATGAAAAAGTATAAGTACATTTGCATGTCTGTTATCTCCTGTTTTTCATTGTTATAAAAATAGGAGATGTGGCATG
Organism: Geukensia granosissima; assembly: GCA_032357055.1. Classification (NCBI taxonomy): domain Eukaryota; kingdom Metazoa; phylum Mollusca; class Bivalvia; order Mytilida; family Mytilidae; genus Geukensia; species Geukensia granosissima. The sequence goes on along the minus strand of JAULBM010309211.1, from coordinate 13,127 downwards.
ATTAGTCAACATTTAGTTATTTCAGTGTCACTTCAAATGTTATAATGTGACTTTAATTGCATCATGTTTATCACAGTAGCAGTATTCCACCCTTGTAAAAGGTTTGGCATTTTGCAAGTATTTTGATTTTTTATGGTCTCATTGACCCTCAGCTCATACACTAACAACTCATTCAATGCAAAACGCAATTACTTATGTGAGTTTGATGAATATTTATGTTTCTTTGTATTCCTCCTTTATACAATGAATTTCAAATTAATGTTAAAATGAAGTTATTTCAAATTAATGCTAAAATGAAGTATCGTATTTTGTTAAATGTACAAAATGTCACGCAAAATACTGATTTGGAAGTCTAATGTATAAATCTGGGCAATTTTGCCAGTAAACGGCATAAGGATATTGACAAAGTAGTCAGTGTTATAGATCTAATGTAATGTAATAACCTAAGAAATCAACCAATGACAAACCATTGCAATACCTGCAACCTATACATTGAAAGTTTAGTTGTTTGATTCCAGTCTGAAATAATAAAGTGAAAGATAAAAGGTTTATTTTAATTATTTAGCGTTGCAATTACTACGTTAAGTACCATTTTTATTGCTACAAATTACTAATGAAATTTTAATATTCACGCGTTTCCGCGATACAGGTAAAGATAAAATCTTGTGTTGTGCTTGTTTAAATTCAATTTATGCTTGCGACGGAGGTTGATTACAAAGATGACGTTCAAACGTTAACAGCAAAATTGACAACTCAGTAATTGTCGGCCATTATTACCGTAAAACGTTCTGGTGATGAATGTCGTAAAATTGAATAAAGTTGTCTTGTTTTATTGTTATTTTATGATGATAAGAATATAATTGGTAACAGAATATTAGGTGTTGTGTTGATTTAAAGGTCTTTGTATATATCTGTCAGTTTAAATGAGACTTTAGAATTAAAGCAAACTCTTTTCATATTTGTAATTTTGCTGTAACCTGTGGTTTGCGACCATATTGTATCTTAAGACATTGAGGTAGTGATTCTATCTTAATAAGTTATAGAGTCATAATGTTATACTGCAATGGGTATCCTCAATATGCAAAATATAAATATAGCAGAGACTTGGTCATTAAACTACATAAAATATTCTACATACCAAAAGCGGTTATATTATTACAATCGTTTGGGATTACTTTTTAACTTTACAATCTTTAGAAACCATCGATAGGTATATATCTGATAAATGAATACATGATAATAGTTCGGTTATTGACTTCAAATATGATTTTAAACTACAAACTCCTCTTAACTATAAGCATTTGTCGCAGTTGGCAAAATTATTAATGATATTTCTACCAACTAAGTAAGCAAAAAATCCAGAGATCTGTAGAAAACAAATCAAGACCCCTCTGGCAAAAACATCAAGACATGTGATTTCTCCGCCTCTAAAACAGTATTTTTTATTCTAAACTAAAAGTCAAATTAAATAGAGAAGCGAACGAAAACCGAAGGGCCATACAAAAGGGGAAAGTCTACACACACGGTAACCTCGAGAACAGGAACAAGATGGAACATGATACATATATACAAATGAAACAAAAAATAAACAAAGAACTATGAACAATGCGTACCCACCAAAAACTTGGGGTGATCTCTGGATGACAGGAAGGTAAGCAGTCCCTGCCTGTTAAAAATCCGCATTGTCCGTTCTACATCTGGTATTAGAAATTTCAAGGGTAAGTGGAAGGTTTGATGGGATAACAACCTCCAGGCGGAGAAAGCGAACAGCCTGTTTTAGTTTTGGTTTACTTCGCAACTTCACAAAAAACTGTCAGTCTTCATCTATGAAACGGATATTCCCTACAAGCCGACAAGATGTCGAACGTAAAATTTTTGGAGTGATGGCTTTAACAAATTTTGTGGAAACGACCATGCTCTGTCTAGAAAATCGCTGAATTGGACACATGCTCCAGAAAAACGTATGAGCTGGCAGATGTATACGGGAACGGGAAGTTGACAATTGGAAATTTAAAGTCATTACGTTTGCCATATAATATTGTATTAAGTGTCAACCGTGTCTTAAATATCAAGCTCATTTGGGTAGATGACGTGAAGATAATCAGTGAAAGAAGATCATCTATATGATTAAAGGTTTGGGATAACTTTCTTGCTTTTTTATATAATAGCTCACGAATAAAGTTTGTCTCAAACGAGTGATAATAGATATGCGAGGAGGGATGATTTGATTCACTTTTGTTTTGTTAAAAGTATATCAAACGAACTTAAAAATACTGGTTTACGGACTTAACGAAAACAAAAATTACTATGAAGATGACATATAAAAAATGGCCGATCATTTTCATTGACAGTTTGGATGACACGTGATTTAACAAAGTTTGGTATTTAAATAGCTACGCTTCCCGATTTATTCGTGTATTCTGTAGCAGATTTCTTCATAAATAGGCTTTTGGAGAAAAGTTGAGAAAATTGGTTCGACCTTTTGGTTTCATTTTCTGCTATATATACTTTCACTGAATAATTCTTAATTTGGTGACTATGTCGTTCGTCTCAATTACGTTGAACTTAAAATAAGACACACAATAAATTTCTACCCGGAGTTAGTGGTACGCCAATAAACTCTCCAAAAGTGTGTTTTGAAACAAAGCTTCACGACCAGAGAGGCTACTGTTTTCATTGTAAACTTTACAATTATGTGAAGCATTATAACACCCTCCCTTTGCACATGGAGTATGTTTGTCTCAGTTAATACGTCACTGTAGAGCCTTTGCTTCGTTACAGAATTTTATTGATAGAGGATTTGTTGGGTAAGGGTTCTTCTACTCTGTTTGGATCTCAGCTTTCCTTTGTTAAATTTCGTATGCTATTAATCAAAGGTTACTACTAACATATTCAAATTCGCCCTATAATTCTTTACATGGGTTAACTTGTATTTTTAAAAAAACTAACATTATTAAAAAGGATGAAATATTCAAAGTAACAATCTATTGGGATTGAATATCTTCCCATATTTCTCATATGAAAAAATCATTAACAAAAAACCAAAATAATCTGCAAAGAGAACGATTGTAAAACACAAGATCAACTTTGAATAGTCAAGAGCCGTGAAGTAACATAGTTTTTGTAATTATATGAAATGTATTTGATAGAACAGTTAACTTCGTCAAAAAAGTATAGAACTCCATAACATCAAGTGTTGCTATTATGTTCAAGTGTTATAGCTGCCAGTCCCATTAAATTGTTACGGAAATCGACTATGACAAATAAAAATATTATAACAGTAATATAAAATTAGGAGATGTGTTATGATTGTCCATGAGACAGCCAACCAACAAATGACATTCGAATTCAAACTCCTACAGGTCCCATTCCGGTCTCCAATAATGAACATTGTGCTTTATATTTATCCATGTTGACAAATGTTCTGAAAAATATTTTAAAAAATACGCTACAAATAAAACTAATATGCCGCAAAAATATGCCACCGTAATGAAATAAGACAATCGCTTTCTTCGTTTCCCCATCTAAGCGTTTGGAAAAAAAGGAAAATGTTCATCTTAAAAAACCTAGATCTGGATAGTATGCTCGCACCTTGCACTTGCAAGGTGTTACCTTTTGTTCGAGCACAAATTACTTTTAACTCTGTGCCAAAGTTTTCTTATATACTTATTATATAAAATATTATAATTGATTTAGACAACTTAAACTCTTCTTTTAGTGACCTTTTGTTCATGGTTAAAATTTTAAAAATTACACATTCAAACAATGTATACATTAACTGTGAACAAATATTAAACATTATTGTTATACATTTACAGATAATAAATTGCAAAAATATTTCAGATTCACCCAAGTTGGAACTGTTTTTTACTAAAGATGTTCTGTTATGTCTCGTGACTGATATTACGGCTAACTAGTTTAAAATAAATATATTTGTTTCGAATATTTCATAAAATCTATAATAACACCTATAGAAGTTCAAATGTTCAATGGTTTCCCGAAAATAATGGTCTTAAGCATTGAAATAATATTTCCATGGTCTCTAAGAATTAAATAATGTTGGAAATGCTTTTTTAAAGGTAGATGCGTTTACAAATCAAATACATTAGAAACTGAAACCCCTAACATTAAAGTGAAATATGATGTTTCAAGCCTGAAATGAGCAAACGACACCTTTGAGCTCTTTGATAATTGTTGAATTTGTTCTTATCCTGAATAAACATGAAATATTGACGCTGGACGCCAAGCAACAAACAATGAGCAATTAATCCAATACTTCGACATATTTTGGCTATATGATGGTCTATGTACTTGGTTTGAAAAACTGAATTGCTGACTATTTCATCGCTCAAGAACTTTTGTTTTATATCTGGAAATGTTATAATTATGTAAATAACCTTGTGCTTATAAACATTTTTAAAGCAATGTAATCTTAATGTATCTTTTTTCTTTAATGCTTTGTTTAAATTCGTCACTGGGAACCAAGCGAACTGAAATCTTAATCACTAATCAGGAAATTGAAATAAATGAAGAAATTCTAACACTTTTTAAACATTACATGATATACAATTTAACTAATGTAGCATAAGATTTTAAAACATTTATTTTCATTTCGCAAGCTCCACAGATTTGCTAATAGATGGGGATTTTCTTGAATAATTGATAGACGTATGCATTTTAATTAACAAAACATGTAGCACTATTATAAAAAAGAGATTTGTGAATAATTTAATGTGATTTATGAAACTTAAAGCAATTGTTCTCTTACACTTTTCTATAAAATATGCATAAAAACTGAAATTTATTAAGTTAAAAATTCAATATTTTTTTCTATTTGGTAAGTGTTGAATTAATTACCATTTCATTAATACTGAAACAACAGACTAGTCAGATTTTGAAACCGTCAATTTAAACTGTTAAATTAACTCCATTCTGATATTCCGACACGCACTAAAGTGATCGAAAACACCCCAAACCAATCAAAATAGTCTATGGAATCATGTCATCCCCTTTAATCCTTAGTACAGGTGCATTCACATGTAAATAGAGCCTTAGTAGATGGAGGAGTGGATACATGAACATGGTGTACATATTAAATTTTACTGTGGTCTATCAAATACTGCACTGCACTTTACAATCAAAAAGTGCTCACTTGACTGACAACGTTGTTTTCCCGCAACTTGTCCAATTTTGCTGCTTCCCTATTCACAATGACTATATGGCTAGAATATTGGCAATAGGTGAGTAAAGCTTCGAACAAATAAGAAATGAATGGCAAAAAATAAATGCAAGATTTTAGACACGATAGAAATGGACTTCATAGTAGCCAAGTTTTAAATACTGCAGACGGTCGAACCTCGATAGTCTAGCACCTTCACATAAAGAGAGAACTTTGAACTCTACAATATTAAGTTTTCTGGTACTGAAGACCATGTCAATTTAAGTTAAGTATATGCAAACACAATTTCATGTGTGAAAGTAAAAATTGAGGCAAGAGCTTTAATGATGAGGTCAGCAAATATATGTCTTTTTTAATGTATATTGAATTTAAAACGAATAACTACCGACTAGACAAGTAAACTCGTAGTTATTTACATAGATAAATCATGATAATTAACAATAAATCTTTTTAAATTACTGAAAACAGTTGTCGTTTATAGTCTTGTTAAAACCAGGAATTTATCAGTTACTAAAAAATATAGTTTCATTTATGTACCAACAGTTCGTTTTCTTAAACCGAATATGATTTCTGAGAAATTTTATGGTTTCAAGTTGGACCACTCCAATAAAAGAAAAGTATCGCGTTTCTTACTTTTTAAAATATTTTCTTAGATTCAAATACTGAATTTTGTTACCAGGAAAACTTGATATTGAAGAAAATCGTACAAAAATTTTGAATGTTACTTTATTATTTGGTTTATTTTTTGTATATTATGTTTCGCTTTCTACTTTACAGGTAAAAGTAGGTCACGGTCGATTATTAAACTTGATATAGCCAGATAAAGAGAGATTAAGCGACTGGGAAACGTCTCCGATTCGATCGACATAAATACCTTGCTCGATATCGCTTCTATTTTTCTCCTGCTTTCAATCGTACCTGTTATGACCTACACTGATAGTGATTACCAGTAACTTTGACTACATAGTAACACGATGGTTGCTACCACCAACTACACCAATATCCGATCACTACTCGATTCCATTTGATCGTTTCCCCATCATTACTCGACCGTACACGAATACCCCAGAACGATACAAAATTGAAATGGCTTTGGAAATGGTTAGAAGACAGACAAGACTACCATGAAGAGAACAGATCAAAAACAATAGGAAATACTACCAGACAATAAATCTTGAGCTTTACAAACAAACAAAAATCAAAACAGCAACTTTTGAAATATATGAAGTCTGTAACTGCCATAGATTTAGAACATTAACAAACGTTAAGTATGTTTTCACGTTTAAAAATGAGCTTTGCAAAAATACAGTTGAACATCACATCTCCTTGTGACGTTACGACGTTCCATGGGACGGTGCAAAAATTATCATTTGAGTGGTTGTAAAATTCAGAAACACCAATAAAAAATACGAGCCCCATCAAATATAATCTAGCAAAAAGTGTGTTCCATACTTTTCTATTTTAAGCCATTTTTGTCCTTTTTTGAACGCATAGCTAATATCTTGTATCATTACATAATGATTCTCCATGATTTGAATAGACACATAAACGATATAGATATAAGTAAAACTTAATTTTGTTTGCACCTAATATTTACGAACTTCATTTCTGAATTCACATATAATAGTTTTGCATTGCCTGCCATGTTGCACAGTTCATCATCTGGAAAAACATACTGAGCTTGTTTAAATGAAGTACGACTTCCCCTTTAAAAGCATAGTATTTTCATGTGTTATTGTTAATCATATAATAAAAATAAAATAATGAATAATCCCAAAAACACAGCAACCCATTCCTCATTCAGACATTTTACAAATTCATCAAAATTTATCTATGTAATGTTCAAGTAATTTCTCAGTTATTGTATGCTCTTATATTCTAAATCCTGAGGAGGATTAAGATTAAGAAGAAGCGAAAAAAAAAAAAAACACGAAGGACCAGACAAAAGAGGACAAGCCGACAGACACGGCGACCAGACGGAACACGAGATAAAGTGCACATATTAAAATAAGAACAAACGCGCAACTATGAACAATGAGGAACTCTGTTGTTCCCGACGATCCTTCCTCTTTAATGACACCCGCCTCTTTGTCCCTAATCAGGTATCAGGGTAAAGGGGGTGAGGGTACAACCTCCTGGTGAAAAAAGACCAGCCGGTTTTTGGTTTACTCCGCTACTTCACAGGAAAAGATCAGTCTTCACCTTTGAAACGGATATTCCATATCGGCCGAAAAGATTGAAGTGTCGACCCTCAAATTTTCCGGATGACGACATCAACCAAGGAGCAAAATGTCCCTGTCTGAACTGTTTCTGTGTCAATGACCCAGCTTTGTCTAGAAAATCGATGTTGGACACATGTTCTTTAAAACCGATTAGCTGGGAGATGTATACCCATACGCCGGAGCGGCTGGAATGTTAATGCCAATAAAGGGGAATTTGACCATTGGATACTTGAAGTCAACGTGTTTGTCATGTAGTTTTGTTTGAAGCCTTTATCAATTGGCTTATTGAAAATGAGATCAAGGTATAAGGCAGAAAAAGGAAGTTTCTGTTGTATCTTGAATTTTAGTTTCATTTGAGTAGATTAGGGTGAAGATAATCATCGTTTTGTACATGTTCAGCGAGAGAACTTTAATTATATAACGGAAGCAGAAATTAAAGCTTTGTGCTATTTCTTTATTTTTCTGTGATAGCTCTGGAAGAATGTCTGATTCAAACGAGTGAAGAAATAGCTTTGCGAGGAGAGGAGCACAATTAGCGTCTATTGTAATGCTGATCTGCTAATAACTCGACCACCAACTGAACAACGGTGTTGTAAATTAGGAAATCTAATATTTTTGAAATATCCCACCCTCAAGATTTTGTGTTGCGTTGAAAAACGTTTACCTTTTCATCTCCTCTGAAACTGCTAAGCCAAATGGAATCAAACTTTACAGGAAGGATCTATGGAAGGTTCTTTACAAAGTCCCCTCGTTTCGTCCTAATCGGATAAAAACATGGTTGTCATGGACGATTCTTGTTTCTGATTAGCTTATACATTAAAAAATGTTCTCATCTTAAATCCCTGGCCAAATAGATAAATGTTTGATGTGGAGCATCTATGGAAGATCCTTTACAAAAGTTTCTCCTTTCTGTTTCGATCAAACAAGAACATGGCCGCCATGGACGATTCTTGTTTTGATTGGTCGATACAAAAATCTTCTCTGTAACTGCTTGGCCAAATGGATTAATTTTTATGTGGAAAAAAAACAAACAACATGGCTGCCACGGACGATACTTTTTTCTGACTGGCTTATACATTAAAAACTCTTCTCCTCTATGGGAGGTCCTTTAAAAATTTTCTTCCTTTGGCTACAATTGATGATTCTTTTTTTGATTGGCTGATACATTAAAAATCTTCCCTTCTGAAACTTCATGGTAAAATGGAACACTATTTGACAGGAAACAGTTATGCAAGATCCTTTCTGAATTAAAATAACAATCACAACTAATTTCGGTCATTTAATATTTTTTAACTGGCCTAATGTCAGGTGAGAGATACAGGTCTAGCCTTCTGAGCCTCTAATTCACAAGTAATATAAATTGAATTTAGTACAATATATTCAAACCCCAAAAAAATACATGTAGCTTTATAGTGTATTTCGCTCACCTGATGCTTTCATGGTTTGTAGGTATATTTTTGTAATTATAAGAAATACGGAAAACATTTTACATGAATTTTGAGACATCAGAAAAACATTCAAAATTGTTACTGTACTCTTGGTGTTTACACATTTTTCTTTTTCAATGCGATTTTTTTACTTTTTGAATAGTTCATTTAAGTTACGTCTAGAAATTAACATCCCTTTCGTTTTTAAATTGAGTTAACTTTTCTTGGGCTAACGAACAACTGGAGATATAAAAAGCACGGCCATAATCATACCAGTACAGATTTCATACCAAATGAACTTCATTGTTTTTCTAATTGATAGGAGCATTTATAAAATTGTAGTGTTTTTGCTGCTGGCTTTTGCTTTGTAATGATGTCAGAAAAATATGATTAAACATGTTAAATTAATAGATTTTTGTCACTGGAGAAATGACATTGGATAAAGGAACTTGTATGTAATCCACGAAAGTACTGTTGGAACGTGATTATTGTTGAATTTTGCACGTCATGAAATATTTATTATTGATTTTTTGGTGTCCTGAAATATTCTATAAATATTATACTATTTGCAAATCAACGTTTCGCTCAAGTTTTTTTTATGATGACTATTTTGTAAAGGCTCTTATTTTAAAAGACAAAAGGATGAATTTTTTATTTCGGTTTGAGCGTTATTATTTGTATTGTCAGTATGATTAGTTAATTTTTGTATTTAAGTATCTTAGTACTTTTGTGTTCAAGTTGTTCTTTGCATGTTCCAACGCATGTGTCATTGGCGGCAATATTATACCATTTAAAAAGCAAATTACAATATTTCATGAAACAAAATCCAGATAAATATTTTGAATATTCCTAAATAGAGATGTCTCAAGGTATTAGCTTGGCCAATGGTTGTTTAATATGTTTGTTGTTTTTGTTCATCACTTCTTTATATTCAAATATAAGGCCACAACGACTTCTTCAAATATTACCAATTGTACAGAACTATAATGCTAATATAAAATTGTTAAATGTTTTTATTATTTCCATAAATAGTTTAACAAATTCCGTAATGAAGTTTGAAACTTTGTTTTGGTTTCCATTTGTCTCCATTACGTAATAATAAAGTAATTTTATTAGAACGCGCATTCGCGTAATCAAATTTCAGGATAAGTTATTCTTAACATTTGGATCCGCAAAATTTGTTTACAACTTAAATGATATTGTTTACAAAACAACCAAAAATGTAATTTCAAGTAATTAATTATAAAAGCACATCAACTACCAATAAAAATGAAAATAACACTTATTAGATAATAAAAATAGAAACGAACTAGCATTAACTTTCGTCTACATTTACTTACCTTAAATGTTTAATGTAACTATTGTCAGATTGTAATCCTTGGTTGTCGTCTTGCTTTGTCTGCCACTGTATAGACTTCTGGTACTGTTAGGTGTTTTATAACAAAATGTTGTAACGTGGGCTTTATACCTCAAGCTTTTTTATTTTTCCGCCAAGAAAGAGTCGTCCCCAATGAGAGTACAATGATTTTATTTACTTTTATAATGAAAAATACTAATCTACGTAAGAGGAAGTACTAGTCCATCTGTTGGCAAAAATTTCAATGTTTAAAAGTTTTTGTATCCAAGCAAAATTCGATACTTAGTTCTGACAATATTTTGTGCGTTTATTTAAATTTCCTTTTCATATTTAAGTAAAAGTATCTATTTGTATCACGTGGTAGAGAAAGATATTCAATCCCAACAAATTGAAATGAAAATAAGCCAATCGGATGCAAATCAAATAAGAGATTACTTCTAACTATAGTGATATCTGATGGACAGAAGGCAAGGGTTGGTGAATCGTTGCTAGGTCAAGCAGCGAGACCAATAATTAACAATAATTGATTTCTTTTTTCGTTTATGCCAGGTAACGGGATGGTAATTTTGTATTCCTGACTTACAGACTTCTGTTATTTTATTGTTGAAGTAGGAATTCCACCTGCGGTGTATTGGATTTAATACAAAATGATTTATGGTGCCATTAATGATATTCGAAATTAAACAAGTTATAAGAGTAGCTTTGAAGAGGACACCGACGACTACAAGAAAATACCAAGAATAAACTAAACCAATGGCAGGACTACCACTGGACCATCCGCAAATGTCATTGAGTAAAATTTTACACACCCCTCTTCAAATAATTACCCATGATTAAATTGTCAACCTTTCAATGGACAATCATGATTACAAAATACCATTGTAAACAAATATTATCAAATCTTAAAGTATCAAACTTCCCACAAGGAAAATTTAATGTGGTCATTTTAATAAGCCGTGTTGATAATGTTTTTCATTCAACATTTCCAAGTTGAATACCAAACTATTTTACCAGAAATTTTGCAAGAGTATAGAAATCTATGTGAAAAAGATTAACATTTTAACTGCTTGTATTAATCATGGTCAATCATCACTGAAACTTTCCGTATGTTGCTAAAACTCAATTTTATTTAAAACCTGATTTTTTAAAGAGGTGTTACCGTTTCTGTTTTTGATAATTTAAACATTACCTTTTAAGAAAAATGAATAATTGCGCAATTGTTTAAACAAATATTATATCGATGATTTAAATAGCATTATCTTAATATCTTTAAAAAAAAATATATATATAAATGCAAATAAATAAATTTGTTTATATGAAACGTGTTTAATGCCCCTTTCAACAATATTTCAGTCATTTCGCGGCGGTCAGGTACTGGTTAAGGAAGCCAGAGTAAGCGGAGAGAACCACCGACTTTGTACAAGTAACTGACAAACCTTAATCACTTGCGATGCGAGTCACACGCAGCCTTTTTGAGTAGTAGAAAGTCGGGCGCGAACTCACGCCGTTTAGGTGATAGTCTACAGTGGTCTCTACAGGTAAGTTTAAATCAAATCCTTAGACCACTCGACTACACAGGTCCCAAACAAATATATGTTATCTAATTTAGGAAAGGAATTATACCAAAGGCTACTTTTTTTCATGTATAACTTGTATATGTATGAAGTTTAACATTTTTAACATTGAAGTAAATCGCTTTTATTGCATTCGATATCTTAAAATGTTAAGTGTCAAATATCTATTATTTAATATCTTTTGTATTGAATAATGTCTATAAAAAGAAACTCCAATAGTTGTTTTATTTGTTCCACAACGGTCACATGGCACATGGAAATTGCTGTAAATGTGAAAATACCAAGAATTGCGTAATTTTATGCACTTATTACAATTAAGCCGATTTTAATATAGATCACACAAAAAACATCATAACCAAACTGTGCACAATTAAAGATCTATCAAGTAGTATTGTTTTGTTAAAATATCTTCATGACGTTTTTGTGCGCTCATAACTGTTTTATACAAAACACCTCCAAAATGTAGTATTTTACATATTTTTATTAAAATAGTCAAAAGGACAAGGGTCGTCAAGGCAAATTTTTGGCCAAAGAATTTGGCTTAAAATGAAAAGTGGCTCATATCGATTATTTTTGTATTTTTGAATTGAATAATGTCTTTAAAAAGAAAATCCAACATAACATATTACAAGGCACTTTAAATATGAAAATACTTAGAAATTACCTAATTTAATACAACATATGATACAATTTTGTCGCTTTTAATATAATAGGTCACACAAAACCATTTCAACCAAACTTTGCACAATTAAAGATCTACCAAGTAAAAATGTTTGTTTAAAATATCTTTGTGATGTTTTGGAGCGATTAAATCTATTTCGAACAAAACGCCTCCAAAGATTTAGTATTTTTACAAAAACAGTCTTGTTGTAATAGTCATATATACCTTTCGCTTTGTCGAAATAGCCAAAAGTATATAAGAAAAAGTAATGAATTATTAAAAGACGATCATTAAACAGAATTTTCACAACAACTTAGCTTAAGTGACCGGTTCGAAAAAATATATCGAAGTGAACTGGAAAGAAGTTTTCATAGACACAAACTAATATGCTCTGTGGTTAGATATATGTCTCTACAAAGGCAAATGGAGCTGCCTATCCGTCCTGAGACCCTAAATTCGCCCTTCTTTGTAAGGTTTTTGTTACTTTTTAGCTGTAGTTTTCATTGTGATGATTTGATTACTTTATCTGCGTTTCAATGCATTTTGTTGGGCAGTCTCGTGTATTTCTTCTGTTTTAACGATGTTTGTCTGCTTAAGGTATCTTCGAAATCTTAAAGACAAATGGGATGATTTCAATAAAGTATATAACACAATTACCGAACAAATCAAAGTCCATAAGACATACGGCAAAATAGGTATCACACCAC
>JAULBM010309200.1:0-14234 GCA_032357055.1 Geukensia granosissima | reverse complement strand
TTCCATTTGGCCCAGTGGTTTCAGAGGAGAAGATTAAAATGTGAAAAGCTAACGGACGGACGGACGGACGACGGACGCCAAGTGATGACAAAAGCTCACATGGCCTTTGGCCAGGTGAGCTAACAATATAAAAAGCTGCTTGGAAGCTGTATTTGCTACCTCAAACTAGGTTGTGTACAATTGCTGACTTTAATTAGAAAAACCCAAATAAGTATGATAAGTCCTGACTGATCAGTAATAAGTGCAAACACTTGGTTAGCACCTAATAAAAACATTCATGCCATGTTTGGTTTCAATCTATTGATTCTCAAAAAGATGTCTTTCAATTGTTTTTACTGGTACCATAGGATCCTATGTTAGACAAAGTCTCCAGCTGTCAAAGCCATCTTGGATGACCAATCATCACAGAAGTTACAATACTTGGTCAGCACCTTGTAAGAATCATTAACACAATATTTGGTTTCAATCCATTCATTGGTTCTTAAGAAAAAGTCATGTTTTATGAATTGTGTCACATTTTGTATTTTGGGGTCATTTAAAGCTTCTGATATATTAATGACTTTTATTAATGCAGTAATGGGACCTGTAAGAAGCTTATTTTCAACATTTTTTTAGTGGATAGAAATCTCATGGACAATCAAGCCATTTCTCCAATTTTGTATGTATTCCTTTAGGGCCCTTATATGTGAAGACAAGTCTCAAGTTGGTGGATATCTTAGATAACACACCTTAACCATAGTAAGAACCTATAAAAGAAACATTCACACAATGTTTGGTTTCAATCCTTTCAGTGGTTCTCAAAAAGTAGATTATAAAGTGTAAAACGTAAACAGATATGGATGATGATGATAACAATTGTAAGTCGGGTGAGCTAAAAAAAAAAACTTTCACAGAACTTGAAAATCGTACTGCTATATAAGTGGGTCTCAATGTAGTCTAAACCCATGTATGTGTGATCATTCTTTTTAAATAATTATGATGTTCATTTGTCAGAAAAATTTTGCATGACCTTTGTTTCCTGAATTACCAATTGTTTAAATGTGAAAAATAATTTACTTGAAAAGATATACTTTCCATAATGAAAACATGAAAACATTGTATCTGGTCTATAAAAGGACACCTACTGAGACCACCTATAACCATTCTTACCTGCTACTGACAGTGTTTTCAATGTCGTATTGTGTTCCAGCATGTTGGCAATAGCAGCTGCCCCAGAAGTTTGTATGAAGTTATTGGAAATGTCCTTAAATAAAACAATTAATGTGAACTAAAACAAAAATCACACAATTATCAATCAAAATCTGATAATCTGAAATTAAACATACTAAATCATTTATACTGGAATAGTAAGTATTTAAAAGTTCATTGTGTAGATTTCTTGATAAACACCACTGTCATTACCTTGAAATTTGCAGATTTGTTGAACTTGCCATCAGTTCATAGAACCCTTCAACACAAAAGTTCATTTGTAAGAGTGATTTACTATGCTTAATTCACAAATGAGCAAAAATTCTGAAAAAAGTGGAAATAAGTTTAAATGAATTTGTACCTTTTTAAATCCAAATAATGTAGAAAGGGTCCCATTATCAAATTAGATTTTTCAAATTTTAAGGTTGGAGTGAAATCGTAAATAAATGTCACTGTAAAAAAGCAGGCTAACAATATTCTACATTGACTGTTAAAGGAGGGGCCTAAAGGCTCATTTTTGACAAAAAATACAAAGTTTTTTTTTTTATCATTATGAAATATGGCCAAATATTATGAAATATATTGGGGACTATTTGAGGTAAAAGACATGTGGTTTTTGTCATTATAATATCACTTTCTTAGTCTACCTAATCAAATTAGCTTAAAATACAAGATTTCCTATCAGAAAATGTCAAGCACATCCAAGCATAAACAAACATTTTATAATAATTGAAAGATGCTTAAAAAATGATACTGAATGAGCTAAACTGAGACATTTTATCAAAAGGGGCATATTTGGTGACTAATTTTTACATAAGGTTTGCAAGTATTAGGTAATAAGAAGTTTTCTGTAAAATGGTTGTTTCTTCTATCTGTATATCACCAACTAAGTTGCTGGATCAATGATGAAGTTTTTGGCCCAAAAAAGTCCTTAATGCTCCTTTTCTTTTACCTTTCTGCAACCGTTTGTAAAGTACAGCCTAAAGGCTTTCATTATATTACTAGTATCCTGTGAATATTAAGAATTTTCAACAATATTTTTGCTATATTTTGTAAAGGTAAAATATGGTAACTGAAAAAAAGCAATCAGTGAGAAAACTTTGAGATTTTCTAAAAATAAATGTACACATATTTGAGTATTAAAAGGCACTTTCAATAACACCCAAGCATATGAAACATTGTCATTTGCTATATTGTAAAAAAGGAACATTACAAAAGTTACTACTACCATCCAATTTAAAAATGGAAGTGCTTCAAAATTATAATTAGTTCTTGTACTACCCTTATTGTTAAACTATTTTAAATTTACTAGAGTGACAATAAACATGTTATCCTTCATCATCCTAATTCTAACTTACTAGAGTGACAATAAACATGTTATCCTTCATGGTCCTAATATTAATTTACTAGAGTGACAATAAACATGTTATCCTTCATCATCCTAATATTCACTTACTAGAGTGACAATAAACATGTAATCCTTCATCATCCTAATATTAACATGTTATCCTTCATCATCCTAAAATTAACTTACTAGAGTGACAATAAACATCTTACAAGAGTGACAATAAACCTGTTATCCTTCATCATCCTAATTTTCACTTACTAGAGTGACAATAAACATGTTTTCCTTCATCATCCTAATATTAACTAACTAGAGTGACAATAAACATGTTATCCTTCATCATCCTAATATTAACTTACTAGAGTGACAATAAACAAGTTATCCTTCATCATCCTAATATTAACTTACTAGAGTGACAATAAACATGTTATCCTTCATCATCCTAATATTAACTTACTAGAGTGACAATAAACATGTTATCCTTCATCATCCTAGATAAATATTTAGCACCTTCTGCCTCCAGGTAGTTATCTGATAGGTCTAAGTTTTCGGTTATAGTGTTTATCTGTAAAAATGAAAAATATGAATTTTAACTGATTTATTGATCTACAGTGTTGCAGGTCTAATGTGATATAAAAAATAAGGAAGTATACCTCTCCCTACCAGAAACACATGAAAAAGCAGCAACTGCCTGATAATATAAAAATAGGAGATGTGGCATGATTGTCCATGAGACAGCCACCCACCAAGTGACAGTAGAATTTAAACTTCTACAGGTCCCACTATTGCCTTCAACAATGAACCAGATAAGCTCACCTCATCACAGTCTTAGAAACAAACTTTCTATGTAGATCTATATGCAGGATGACATAGACTACATGAAAAATTTTAAGTAGAATTTATAGATTTCACATGGACAATGTTTGTCAAATTACTGCTGATTTCTTTCACTGTTGTTTATGCAGCACTTCTCTATTAATTACTGTCATGTATTTGTTATACCTACAATCATTATGCACTTTGTTAATCGGCTGTGTAATACCCCATATATAATCAATAACACTAATTTTAGTCATTCATGGATAAAATAAAGCCACAGCTAGCATTCAGAACATGAATTACAGTTAGGATCTCTATATGCATCATGCAAACTTATATTGTTAATATGGGATGTGTCAGTAACCTTGCCATTGTATGTGGACATGTGTCCATTACTGAAGGTCTTAGGACAACCTGTAGAAGTTTGTGATTCACACCTTTTTGGATGGCTCTCTGATAGACATTCATACCACATATTCTTTTTCTATATTTCTAACCCAGTTGTTCATGTTAAATATATGTCAAAGTAAGCATCAGAAGAATGCATTGCAGTTGTTATCATGTATATAAGATACATGCCAGAGAGTGGGCATGGATTTTAAGTTTTTTTAACCTTGCTACCTGGGATATGCTGATGCCTGTGGTATCTCAAAAGCCTCTGTGCAGTGAGCTAAAATGCATGGATTATGCACCTATATCAAAATCTATAAACAAAGTAAAGACAGACAGTTCTAAGATCAGTCCTTATAAATGCATTGAAGGACCTGTCACCTGACCACAGCTAACTGTGTTTCAATACCAAGGAATTTTGAAGTAGAGGTTAAAATATTCTTTACAATGTTTATCAAATTTGGACAAGAAGCCTTTTTTGAAACTACATGTACAGTAATGAAAGAATTCCCAGATGAGATATTTTTTAATTTCTATAACATATTTTGTACCAAGAACATTATTTATAATTTAATATTAATATTTGATCATTTAAATACATGTACCAATAATATATCAATAGGTTAATCCTACCATTATGACATTTGATGTCACATATACATGTATAAATACATTCCTTGATCTAAGGGTTTAATAAAAGTTTGTTTTTTTTTGCTTTTTGCAAATCAGTTTTTCTAAAACACTTGGAACTAATAGTTACAAGAACAAAAGATGGCAACTTATTATTGATTACACCTTCTGAGCTGAATGAACAGTTCTCTATAAATCAATAACATTTACTTATGATAAAGATTTTAGTCAAAAATATATTGACGAAACAAAATTATACAAACAAAGATAAGATTTAAATACATAATGGTTGTGAAATTTTGACAAGATTTAACCATAAAAATGAGCCTAAACAAATACCACATTGATTTGTCTGTATATATATCAAATACATTGTAACAAACTCAATAACTTATGTAACAATCAGATTTACAAGGTAAACTTGTATGTATCTATTTAACAAGGTGAATTTAAAGGAATCTCCACATGTTGAGCTGGTGAAAGATCAGTGTTCATATAATGACATAGTAATTTATCAAATATACGCTTGTATGTGTATCTAAATCATTCAATAAATAATCAATTATTTCAATGTAAATAAATGTTATTTGCTTACCCCTATCTAAACCTGACTAAAGACTCTTTGTGGGTTATACAGACCTTTGACAAGATATCTGTTTTCATAAAGTAATTTGTCAAAATTATAAGTACATTGCCAAGAAAATTGAAAAATGTATCAAAATATTTCCCCAAAACTTTCGACTGTATTTTTTCTTTCTGCTACTGGTTTTTTTTACACCTTTTTTCAACAATATTTCTTAATTAATGAGTCAATTTAACCATAGGAAGAAGCTGCAATACCACTGAAATTAAGCAATTAACTGTGTTGAGTCCACCCTTTTTTGATTGGTAAGACATGCAAGGCAAACCCTGAAATATAGGTGTATGTTCACCTTTACATTAACCCTAAATATGTACACTGAAAAACTATTCATTTGGAATAATGTACATACCGGTAAATTTATTCCTGTTCAACATCAATTATTAATTATATAATTAAAATATAAGTTTAATGTCAGATTTTTGTTGTTGGAATTTTTAACTAAAACCAAAGTGCAACGAAAAAACTTATGTGGGATAAAGTTTTGATATTAATAATATCCTCTTATAGTTTTTACCTTCCACTTTCAGGAAACCAAAACTATTAGACAGCTCATCTTTTTTGTGGTAGAGGACAAGTGCTCAGTACTTTGTTAAGAGAACTTCCCTTATATAATAACAAGTTTGGCTGTGGCAGCCAATTGGCAAGCAAGGATGCAGAACATTATTTTGGAAGAACATTTTTCCCATGGGGTCCTATGCTAAACTATGTGGCTGCCATCACTGTTGTTGGGTGGGACTGCCAGACAAAATTTTGGTAGGACCATCAAAGGAATATTCCACCAAAGTTTGGTAACAATTGACTCAGTTGTTACACACAAGTAGATAATTTAAAAATACCACCCCTTTTTCTATTTCTACTAATGGCAGCCATCTTGGTTGCAGAGTGGAGGGGCAGAATGCTGGACATAATTTTGGTAGAGGACAACTAAAGGACCATTTCACCAAAGTTTGGTTCTAATTGGCACACTAGTTTCTGACAAGAAGATTTTTAATTTGATTTCCCCATAGAGTCATATGTTAAACTGAGTTCTGCTGTGTCAGACATCTTGGTTGGCTATCAGGAAGCTGGGCAAAATTAGATTTCAAGAAGATTTCAAGTGAATTTTACATAGGGTCATATGTTAAACTAACTTTAGCCCTGGGGGCCATTTGGCTAGTGAGCAGAAATTGTTAGAAGACCATGTGAGGACCATTCCACCAAGTTTGTTGCAACTGACTCAGTAGTTTCAGACAAGAACCTTTTTTTCATCTTTTAGGCCTTTTAGGCCAGGTGAGCTAAACATGACTACACAATAGTTTTTATGGAATATGGAATATATAGGAAAATATCACGGGTGAAAAAAGAAAATAAAAAAAATTTCAGACTATCAATTTTTTTATCACCTTATAGAACAAAACCTCTTTTTGAATACAAACAAGACTGGTATAGTCCATTGTGTGTCAGTTTATTTTTTGCTTCAGCTAAACTCCTCTCAGAAAAAGATAGGAAAATTTTTATTATCCTATTGCATTATCCTTTAAGATATTAGAAAATGTTTCAATTGTATGACCCCATTTTTTGAAAACCAAATAAACATATTCATTGGCAAACATTTTTTTTGCACTGGCAGAAACACTCCAACAATTTTTCTGGTTAGATAGATTATCGTTGATTTTGGTTTTGATGATCATAGTTTCATCATATTGCCCATAATTCAAACAACACAGCATTTGGATGAAAGGGCAAATAGTAAATACCATAGATCAGGGCAATATTTATATTTCCACTCCAAAACTAATAAAAACAATTCTAATATAAAGTTTATCCTTTATTTCTAACCTCCAATGCTCTTGCTATTGGTTTAGTTGCTGTACCTCCTAAGTAATGATGTCTCATCCTCAAATTTTTATCACCAAGATGTTTGTTCATGTAGGTTACCGGTATTAAACCTAAAAACAAACAGTTACAATAAATAAAACTATATGAAAAGAAATGTATATAGTTAAAGTTGAGTAAGTAACCAGTAACAGGGTATGCCTAAAATTAAAATATTGTTTACTAGTTGTTTACAGACCGAATGTAAATAATCTGCTTGACTGTAAAAATTTTATAATCTATTTTTAAAATATTCTCTTTTGATTTGATATGGACATTTTGCTGATTACGGTATCATTATAGTTTTTTTGTATTTGTTAAATATTTTGCTGAACTTCTGATAAAATAAATTATTTTTCCTATCTACCAACCCGGTCTAAATACAAAGCTGAAAACACACAAATCACAAAATTAAGCTAAAAACTGCAATACCCAAAATATCTTGTCATAAAGTATAGGTGAGAATGACCTAGCTTTAATGAAATGATTGCCTTCCTTCTTTTAAGATACAATTACACACCAGGTAAGATGACCCATTTTCCCAAATTGTCCAACAAATCAGAAAAAATCCTATTAAACCTTAGGACTGTAATCAAAAACAAATAGAAACAATTTACAATTTTTTTTGTACCTGTCTTTTCACATTCTTCGTTGTAGGCTGCCTTTCCTGTTGGGTCCAACTCAGTTTTTTCTTCAGCTATAAATAATACCGAATTTATGGTTATAAATGGTCACATTATCTTAAGCAGATTTGGTGGCTAGTATTTCATAATTCTGCAACATGCTTTGATTTTTTTACATAAAATCAAAAATCAGTATTTTATTTCCTCAAATTATTTTAAAAAAAATTCTCTATTACATTTAATAAATATTGGCATTTTCAACATTAAAAGAACCAGGATTATAATGATTGATTTCAAATTCATGGGAAGACTGAAAATTTTAAAGGGAATCATACTTATAAAACATATTTTTCAAAAAATATAGTATTGTGTGAAATTAAAATTAAAAGAAAAGATGCCACGACTTCAAAATTTCAAATTAATAAAATCATTACAGTTTATATACTGCAAATCTTGTTATTGTTTAAATGTTATGTCTTTGTTAGTTTAAAGATTATAATTATCACAACAAAACAAGCTGCAAAAACACTGGATTACATAAATAAATCATATTAAATGAAATTTCAAGTAAGCAAAAATATCATAAAATATAAAGCTTGAAAGCTTTGTGGGTACATAATTTTCTTCATAAGAAAATAGAAAAACAAAGAACATTAATTTTTATGTTTAGTAAGTTTCGGGTTAATATTTCTTTATCAAAATTTTGAAATCAATTAAATTTTTACTTTCAAGCTGCGTTAGTGTGAGGTTTATCATAGCTTTCAGTTTTCATATCAGAAACCTGAAATTTTCTTTTTCTGTTTTTTCAATTCCTCCATTTCCAGTTCAAGGAGAGCTGTAAAATTTGTATTTTATTAAATACATTATCTTGATGTAGATTACTTTATTCTGCGAAAAATCATTAGAAAATTGGAAATACTTATATAAAACTCTTTGCAATGCAAACTATGGATATATAAATGATGGCCACTTACAAAACTTTTCTGACAATATACAACCCATTACCTTGAGTAATAATGATATCAGAATTTGAAAAAAAAATAAAAAGTCCTTTGGATGAATATCAGCCTCAATATTAATAATGTTTTTTTAACATGAAAATGAAATGCTATGGGGTAAATGTCAGAGAGACAGAACTCCAACTACAAGAAAAACAGGGAATTTACAAATCTAGAAGACTCCACAAGGCCTTCAACTATGGTGGAATACCACTCCTTGTAAAAAGCTCTAAATTGCCCAAAATAAAAGAATTTTGTATGCCTAAAGTAATATTGCCCTTACCTGAATATTAGGCTGTGTCTGTTTTTTTTATATTTGTTTTGCATCAGGTCAAATTTTTAAAAGAATCCGCATGAAAAACACACAAACACAAAATGAGAATAGCTTTAATTGCTTACATATTGTATTTATACATGTTGTATTACCTGCATATATCTGAGGTCGTCATTTCTACATCCATGATGAAGGATAGTGCTATGTTTTGAGGAATGTTGAGATAATTCTTCTCTATATTCAAAATACTATGAGAACAATGCATACAGATTATTTTCTGTGTTTTTTAAAGGCTTAAAACCTACCTGCACACAGATGCAAAACACTGAAAACACAACTTTTGCCTAAGCAAAAATGTACATGTACAAAACATTAAACACAAAGACAAACCAATAACAACAATCCTGACTTGGGACAGGCACAAGAGACATGAGGTGGGGTTAAACTAGTAAAGTTGGTACCCAAGTGATACATTTCATCTATCATGGTGTGACAAAACATAATTAAAATTTTACCTAAAAAAATACAATCTTAAATTATTCAGAAAAAAATTCAGCAATAATCTCCGCTTACCTTTCTGTACATCTGCCTCTAGATCTGTATCATATTCATCTGAATCATGTGGAGATCCAGCCAACCAGGACTCGTATGATGGGTGTTTCTTTTTCTGTTGTGAGCTAACTTCATTATCATATGCTTTAGTTATTGCCCAACTTTCTCCATCTTCTTCTCTGCCATTTTCCTCTGCAATGGTAAATTAATTGTTTAATGGTTTACATTTTTTTCTTTTAAATAAGAAATAACTTTTTAGGAACAATTTACAGTAAAAAATAACATCTGTAACACAATCTTTAGAATTCTAATAAATGTGTAAAAATTTCCAAAAGATAAATGTAAATCTGAAATATTAAAACTTAAAAATATTACCACATATATTGAAACCTATTAATTTCAAATAATAAAAAAATCATAAATTTCTTTCAAATTGTAAATTCAAACCATATAAGAACATGGTTGGCAAGTTAACTGCACCCAAAACTAAGGACAGATTTTATAGCCTGTTTTCTTATTACACCAAACACTGACAAGGATTTATGACAAAGCAAATATTAATAACACGAAAAGTGCTCTATAAGATACTTAACACAGAGAAAGCAGGAATGGAAAATACCTGTTTGAGTACTATTAAATTGATAAAATGTCATTTAATTTGTTTTCTTACCTAAATGTCTTCATGCAATACACTTGTGAGTCAATATTTTATGGAAATGAAATTATTAGCTTTCAAAAATGGTTTAAAAAGCCATTTATCCAAATATGTAACTTTCAAATTGACAAAAGGAGATCATTTGAATTAAAATTTTGTAATATACAATATATACGAAATATAACAGAAAAATGCTCTCACATCTACCAAATACAACATGATCTACAATCAACAATGTAGTCATGTCCTAATATTCACTTAGACAAAAGGTAAGGGCCAACTATTTTTTGATTTTCTTAAAGTTTTCATTTCATTACTAATAAAAATCTAAAAAAAGAGTAGTATACCAATATGATACATGAATGATTCACAGAAAATGACTTTGCCTTTTTTGTATATATGTTTGTGCCTTTGAAGTGATAAATTGTTTGATACACCCAAAAAGTAAATTCAAATATTGCGAAAAAAGTTTGCTGAAAAATGTTTATACACAAAATATCATTGAACAAAGAATTTGAAGACAAAGTATAATATCAAAGTTAAATAATTTAACTACAATCTGCATTGGATTTATTCTGAAAAGGAATTTAGCTATCTCCTTATCTTTAGAAAACTAAAAACCATTTATTTTTAAGGAAAAATACTGTGAGTGTTTACACAACTGAATAAGTAGGCACTATTTCTTCGTCATATATTCTCAAATTTTATACCAAATACATATTTTAGGGATGCACTTTGATAACGTGCATTAAACAATTAAAATAAATAGTTTTATTATTGAATTGTTACATTCCGAAAAATGAAGGCAAACATTAGGTGGCCCTTAACTTAGTACTATAGGAAGACCAGTACATGTACATGTATTAACCACCAGTCGCTCCAACTCATTGTGGAAAGCTTTTACCTTGATTTTGAGAGTAAGGACAGAAATGAAAAGACCACTTTACTCTATGTCAGGGTTTGATGGAATGGATAAAAACGTAATGAAAGAAAAACTGTCTACCGTATTTTTATAAAATAATGTTTATTTTGTATTGAAAAAAGTGCAAGTAAGTTGCAAAAATACTTTTCAGCAATCACGATGTATTTTAAGCTGCATCAATTTTTTTTTTATTGGAGATTTACCCAATTTTCAACAGTATCTCAGTTATAGTAGATTTTGTTAGTGGAAAAAACAAGTGTACTACAACAGAACCACAGATCTTTGCCAAGCAACTGATATACCTTATCACATTTATTAATGATCACATCATTTTCGTAATAGGCTGCAGCGATCTGTTAAGCCCCAACAATATTTGTGTTGCTTAGCAAAGGTATCATCTTAAAAAAAAAAAACAATAAAAACAAAAAGCTAATTCCTCTTACCTGACATAAGAGTTTTAACACCATCATCAAGTGCAGCATGATTTGTTTCTGAGATATCACTATCATTGTCTTGTTTCACAATAGGTGTACGAAGAAGAAATTGTTCAACCGAAAATCCTTTAGGTGAAGCCCTATCACTCCTTGGTGGTGGTGTGTCTTTCTCAAGTTCAACAGTTATTTTTGTTCTTGCCGGAGATTTACGAGATATTTTTTTTGATGTTTGTCTTGCCACTTTTTGCGATGCTGATGATTTAACATGAGCCGTCCAAGGTCTGCGTAACTTCGGCATATGTCTGGCAGGTGTTTCATTTTCAACTATTGGTTTCTTTGATTTTGCAGTATGTGGTCTAATTATGCTCTGCTGTGTATTATATTCCTTAAATGGAGGTGATGGAGTCCTGGATTCCAAGTTGTGCCCTCTGACATCAGGAGATGGTGTTCGAGGAGAAGGTGATATAGACCTGGATCCAGAATCCCATCCCTTGCCAGGTGGAGAAGAGATATTCAGTCTGTTATCCATTGCCAAACCACAAATTGAAATGCTAAAATATCAAAATAAATAGGAACATCCAATATGACATATATAAATCTAAGCAATGGCACTTTATATAAAATGTCAGCTATCCTCTCAGAATGTATGCATGATATATCAGGTAAAAATCAAAAATCAAACCAACACAAGAGTATTTTATTGATGTGTTTGTCATAAAGTAAAATCCTTCTTGGTAAATGTCCAAACAGGATTAAATTATGTATCTTGTGTATCCCTTTTACCTTTATATCAATACTTTTCATCCATTTTTCATTCTCAGGATTTTCTTTATCTGAAATTTGGGTCTCAAAGGACAATCCCTCAATTCTAATCAAGAATGCATTAATTAAAGATAGATTTATTCAGGATAAGTCTCATTCTAAATCTATCTTTCCCCATTTTACAGTAAATTTACGACTTTGAATAAGGTAACTGTATTTTATCACAGAAGTTAGTCTGTCAAAAACACCCTTACCCAAAATAAAGGTACCCAAGATTGAAATACCTATTCCTTGACTGTTAAATTATTACCCGGTAAACATTAATCAGCTTAATCATCATAGTTTAAATGGATTAAATAATTTAAATTTCTGAACCCAAGTATTTGATCTAAGACCTCTCTTCAGATGTATAATTTCTTATTTTCATTTGCTTGTAAAGTATTGAATGCCTATCAGTATAAATAAAGCATGTGTCAAATAATAAGTTAGATAAAAACAAATAGATGTATTGACTCATACAAGTATTTTGTCATCTTTGCACAATATAATGAAAGCACTAAACTTAAGTTTCATTATGAACTGAGTTAAAGTATGTTTCACTGAGCTAAGCCTTTCACTTTTTATTAAATTAAGAAAAGTCCTTTGAAAGAATCTTCAAAATTCCTATAAAACGCAAGAAAAAAAATTCTGGTAACTTTTGTATATTTCGAAATTTTAATACATACTCCTAGTTTTTCTCCGCTTATATGGAAAATTGGGAAATTTTGTAATTTTCCATTTTAACTATTTTTGCTCGCCGGATTTATGGACTTTAGAAAATGTAAAATATTTTGAAAGGTTTTATATCTAATGGCATATATTTATAAGTAGTACCAGTAAAAATAAGCTTGGCGGTACAAGAAATGCAAGAATTTAGACATCGTCATTATAAACTTTAATTTTTCACAAGATAAACAATTTTCAAATGAGCACAGGACAATCAACGATGCCTGTGATATTTCAAACACTGGATTCTATTGTCGGTAAAATAGTGAAATCTCATTCTAAATATCCCTTTCAAATTTTGTTATTGCTTTAAGAAACAATAGCCAAAACACGAGAGACTCAGTTCAGTGAAACATACTTTAGACATGACTAACACTTATTTTTTTTAACTGAATTAATTTATGTTAGAACATGATAAAATCTTTTTCTACAAATAAGATCAAGAATAATTTGAGATCTGTTCATGAAGAGAGAGATTCTCATGTTCTTACAAACTTAGATTCTTGTGAATTTAGTGATCAAGATATTTTCTGATTATATCATCACTTGATTGAGTTCACTTTATAGAAAATTTGGTCAGTGTAGGAAGTACCTATTATAATTGATGTCGGACACCAGGTATGTCCAATATCTATCACAGAATGCCTCTGCGTGTACTGTAATTAGGAGCTATTGTTATGCAACAAATTGTGTGAACTAATTTAAGTGTCATTTGCAAACACTAAAATGAAAATATGTGGGCTGTTTATTCTGTCCTTAGTGGGAAAAGGTTCAAATATTACATACTGTTATTGGGCTGGGATAAAAAAGTGTTTCTAATTTGGAAAATATTATTTTCATTTGCATGTAGCAATGTGTACTCTGCCAATCATGCCAATAGAATAATATGTGAAGAGAGATGTTAACAAGACCTCAGGCATGTTTAATGATGATTTATATTATGAATAAGTTATTCATTAAAAATGCAGTTGAACAATAGTATACTTACCTGTAGAGAATAAGGTTTTCACAGTTAAGAGAGACAAAATCCTACTATTTCATTGGTCAAGAGCACTTTACTATGTTCTAATTGATTATTATGAATTAAACTAAATAATACTAAACATGAAACTTGAAAACTATACTAAACATGACAAACACTCATTATGAACTGTGCTAGGCATGACAAACATAATGAACTGAATTACTGTGTGGCCTTCAACAATGTTCATGTACCCAGACCCATACCAAAAGCAAAATTAAATATGATGATATTCAAATGTTACAATAATTAGCTAATTAAATTTACAATGTAAAAAGGGTCACAGATACAGATACAGATATTTTTATTAACTAATCACAGTGCCCATAAAGAGCTGAGGAATTAAACAGTGAATTTAC
>JAULBM010309189.1:0-14235 GCA_032357055.1 Geukensia granosissima | reverse complement strand
AATAATGCACAAGATGTTAAATAATTGGCAGTCTGGTTTCATTAATTGGCTCTATTTTACCAGATCTCCTTTTTCCACCTGTCTAAGTGGAGATCATCTTCCCCTTTATAATTACATATAATGTTTTTGAATCAAATTGTACCTACATGTTTCGATGTGTACGGATCCAGATTTTCCAGAGGGCTGCATGGTGGTTTGGGTGATTGGGAGGATGAATTAGGCTTTTCAAAATCATAAAGGGGGCCTGGATAAAATTTTCCATTCAATAATTCCTTTAACTTCAACACAGTGGGAACCAGCCTACCTTTATTGAAACACCAGAAATGTGCTTTGTATATCATTAAACTTTTGACAAGTATGTGTGCATAAAAATACTGAATAAGAAAAAACATAACAATAAAAATTAGAATTAGCTCACTAAATTAAAAATAAATAAATTTAAACAAAAATATCAAAACTGAAACATGACAGTTTTTGAAAATTCAACAAATACATATTTTTTACATATCTGTTTTATCACATAATTTTCCAGATTGAATAATTAATGATAATTGAAAAAATTGGGAAAAATATCTAGGAGAATTTTGCATCTAAGTTATGTTTTAGATTTTCACACTGAGTAACTATTGAAACAAAACCAGGAAAAAAATCTCATGTAATGTACTGAACTAACCCAACTTTTACTGTCAGGTATAAAATTGATTTTTTTCTCAAATTGTGAATTATGTCACAATCTAAGGATTTTAACATTACATGATCAATTTCATGTGTTGTACCTCAATGAACTTGTCAAATAGATCTTGCCCCAATATGCTTTCAATAAAACTTACATTTTTGAAACCAATATGCTTTCAATAAAACTTACATTTATGAAACAAATTAAAGACAATATTTGATGTCTTTTATCATTAAGAGTAAATACATTTGAAAAAGAGATGTAAAATTGATAAAATAATGTAAGAATGGGCTATTACACTGATAATTGTCAGGTTTCGGTCTGTTGATGATGGATGTTCTTGTAATACATGTCGTCATGTGATGTATGAAGATAATGATGGATTGATGTTAATAACTACTGTAAATTAATTGTAGTAATTATTCTTAATTAATATTGTTAGTTGATATGATGTATAGGCTTAGTAACAGGTTGTAACATTCATAATAATATGTACAGCTAAAAATTCCAGGAATTTTTTTTATTCAATACTTCCTGATTTATTTCAAACCTCCCTCCATGATCATTATCCGACAATTAACCTTGGAAATCCTACACCTGCTTAAAGGACAAGGTAGAGGCATTATTTGGAGCCTGTAGTTCTAAAAAAAAATAGTATCTTAAACCATTAATCTGTGAGTACATTTTATAAGAAAGACATTTCTAGCCCTAAAGAACAAAGAATTTGAACTTTTTTGTCAAAACGGACAAATTGATCAAATTTTTACGTTTTTTCGTGCCTCTGCCAATGTGACCAGGAATTTTTGCTGTAATTATTGCAAAAACACAGACCTTGTCATACCTTGACCTTTGTTATTCTATTTATGTTGTGTCATTAGTTGTGTGTAAATTTGAGGTTTAGGTTCTATTGTTGCCTGGTAAAGGGAGAAATTTTTTTTAAAAATGCATTGTAAAAATCTTTACAGGGGAGATTACCATTATTTCATGGTAAAA
Source organism: Geukensia granosissima (assembly GCA_032357055.1). Classification (NCBI taxonomy): domain Eukaryota; kingdom Metazoa; phylum Mollusca; class Bivalvia; order Mytilida; family Mytilidae; genus Geukensia; species Geukensia granosissima. The sequence continues at coordinate 12,566 of JAULBM010309189.1, read as the reverse complement.
TCTTTGTTAATGTCACCTGCAATTTGTCCAAGTAAGAAGCTTAAGTTTGACAAAAATTATTGGCTAATCCAGATTTCATACACTGACATGATTAAAATATAAAAAATAAGTAAATATAAGATTGCTACCTAACCATTAAAATATGATGTGTATATATAATTAGAAATAGCACAACCAGAATAAAGAAACAAACTGCAAACTGTACAGTAGGATGACATTGTCTTCTTCCTTGGTGATTTTTAATCTTTGTACCCTAAAGAACTACCTCTGTATCTTCAACTAAATGCAGTATGTCACTTGTCATGTGTCTATGATTATACACAAGCAACAGTGTCAGAGTTAATTTCTGAAACAGAATCAAAATTTCTGTATTCTTTTCTAGAAGGAGCCTCTTGTAACAAAAGTTCTAAAACTAATTACTACTTGATGGCTTAATTTTTTTTGGTAATCCACTGTTGCCCATAGACAGTGATATCTTGTTTTAGCCAGCCACATTTATGTCAGTTTGATGGCAATTTGAAATTATTGAAGTTTTTAATGTTGATCGATGTGGTGTGATACATCTTTTTATCTCATCTTTTTATATTGCCAGAGTTTGGACCACAAGTTCTGAGAGTGTTTCTTTTTTATGTGAATTTGCACATGTTTAGTTATATTGACCAATATTTGTTATTTATTTTTAGGTTACCTTCAAGGGAAAGGACATTCTCATCATGGCCGAAAACATTCCAGTTATTCGCCAAATTGACAGACAGTTGTTGAATTGTGGGATTTGTTTGGAGCGGTACAAAAATCCGAAAGTTTTACCTTGTTTACATACATTCTGTTCATCGTGTTTATCCAATTACATTCCATCTGAAAGTCTTTCTGTTACATGTCCAATTTGTCGACAGCAATCTATTCTGCCACTAGAAGGAGTTAGTGCTCTTCAGACAAACTTCTTCATCACAAACCTGATGGAGGTAGTCGATCAACCAAATATTTGCAGGACTTGTAGTGGTAAACCAGCTCGCCCTGTCTCTAAGTGTATGGATTGTAATGAATATTTATGTGACAATTGTACACTCACTCACCAAGCATTAGAACAAACACAGGAACACAACATTGTCTCACTGCATGATATATCTGGAATGAGCGATAGTTTAGAGGAAACCACATTAGTTTGTCCCAGTCATGCTGGTAACCAGTTACATTTCTTCTGTTGTGCTTGTGAAACAGCCATGTGTGAGGACTGTACAGCAGTAGAACATATGGGGCACAAAATGATCCCATTGGAAGATGCAATCCAAGAACATAAGATCCTACTGCAAAGTTTAATACTAGGTGCTAGAGAACAAGTCCCATGTTTAGAAGCTTCTATTTCAACCGTAACAGAAGTTACCGAATCTCTACAAAATAATAACAAAACTGCTGAAGACAAAATAAACCAAACATTTAAGGATCTAGTCAATATAATCAACGAAAGGAAAACTGCATTATTAGGTGAACTTCAAACAATTTATGATCATAAATACCAAATTTTACAAAATCAGAAAGATACTTTAGAAAGTATTCTAACTAGAATAAATAATTGCTGTGATTTTACAGAGGAAAAACTGAAGGGTGGAAATGAGACTGAGATACTTCTTATGAAAACAGAAATGTCCGAAAAATTACAAGAATTAGGGTCAATCAAACTTCAATACCAGCCTGAGGAAAATCCATGTTTAGTTTATGATTCTTCAAACTTAGCAAATTTACACAGAACTATACAAAAAGTAGGTTGTATCCAAAGTAACAATGCAATAGCATTTGAAACCACGGCAACAGGAGAGGGCCTGAAGTTGTGTTACATAGGCAGACCTTCTGTTGTAACTGTAACCACAAAAGACAGAAAAGGGGAGTTAATCAAAGTTGGACATGGCACAGTTACAGCTGAAGTTAAAAATGAAACCGAAGAAATTGTTATTCCAACATTAACAGATAATATTAATGGAACATATGAACTATCTTATTCTTTACCCAAAGAGGGAACATATAAGATGGATATCAAATTATATGGTCAACACATCAAAGGGTCACCATTCAAGGTCAAATGTATACATGGAGGAGAGGAATTAGATCACATGGGTAGCAGTTCAAAGATTCCACGCACAGTTGTCAAACAAAAGGGCACAAAACGACCTCCAAGTTCAAGGTCTCATGGTTCAAATAGACGAAGTAATCCAATTGAAGATGATCTACTTATGAGAGTTGGGTACAAGGGAAGAAATAAAGGAGAGTTTACAAATCCTCAAGGTGTGTGGGCAGTTAACGGTAAAGTTTTAGTTGCTGATAGTAACAATCAAACTGTTCAAGTGTTCAATTCAGCTGGAGAATGCAAGTTAAGGTTTGGGGCTCCAGGTAGGATAGCTGGAAAGTTGCAACGTCCCACTGGTGTTTGTTCAACTGTAAATGGGAATTACTTAGTAGCAGACTATGATAATAAGTGGATTAGTGTCTTTTCTCCTGAGGGAAAATACATCAATAAAATAGGCACTGGAAAACTACTGGGACCTAAAGGTGTGGCAGTCGATAAAAACGGCCATATTATAGTTGTAGATAATAAAGGAAGTTGTGTTTACATCTTTCAATCAAATGGAAAACTATTATCTAAATTTGGTTCCCGTGGCAACAGAGACTGGCAGTTTGCTGGCCCACATTTCGTTGCTATTAATGCCAACAATGATATAATTGTCTCAGATTTCCACAATCATTGTGTGAAAGTGTTTGATAGTGAGGGGAACTTTTTGTTTAGTTTTGGATCTAATGGTGAAGGAAATGGCCAGTTTAATGCACCTACTGGAGTTGCTGTTGATCAACTTGGGAACATACTAGTAGCAGACTGGGGGAACTCCAGGATACAGGTATATATATATCTGTGTTCAGTATAGAATTGTCTATTTAAAGCCAGTCAAATTATATCAACATGAATGAAAATGATGTCTTTTGGAAAGCTATCATAACATGTTAAAAACTCTTAAGCAGTTAGCAGGGCTAACACTACAAGACAAGTTATAAACATCACACAAAATATTTAAAACGTGAAGGATTTTTTTACAATAAATTATATTAAAAAACCCTAAGACATATTGAAGACAGTAAATTTTGAGGGAAATGCACAATTAACAGGAATTTGCTACATTTAAAGGGATATAAATCTATCTAGTAGACTGTTTAAGCACAATAGAATATGTTCTATGTGGATGATCATAATGGTCATGAAAGTACCTGCTGCATGAGTTAATTTTCCAAAAAAACACCATACCTTCCACAGCTATGAATACATCTCACATTGTAATTCAACAGCTTAGAATATAAGTAATTACCTTATAATTTAATGATATTTTAACTGTTTATTGATTGATATTTTAAACAACCACTAACATGGTTGTATTATTGTATTGTTGGTGCTGTTGTCTTTCTTTAATGTTTTGTGACATTGAAGTTTGGTTCAAATTCTTTTCTATAAGCATTTTAAGCTTATCTGGCCTAAGGCCATGTGAGCTTTTGTCATTACTTAGCACATTTTGTCCTGTTTGGACAAAAAAACCTGACTGCCAAGGATATTTCTTGTTTTCAGATTGGCTGAAGCATAAAAATTTCACTTTTAAAACTGCTTGTACAAATGGAAAATTTTTTACAGGAACATCTATGCAAGGTCCTCTCAAAATTTTACTCATTTGTCCTGATTGGACCTAAAACATGGCCCCTATGGACAATTTTTCTTTCCAGTTGGCTGATACATTAAAAAAAACTTCTTCTAAAAAGTCTCTTGACAAAACGGATAAATATTTAATATCTATCCTTTATGTAGTTTCCTCATTTCATCTTCAGCGGCCAAAAACATGGCTGCCATCCCCCGAAGACGGTAATTATATTCTGTCTTGTTTCTGATAAGCTGATACATAAAAAAACTTCTCCTCTGAAACCATTTTGCTAAATATAGAACATTATTTGAAAAGAGCCAACTATGCAAGGACTTTAATGAAGTTTTATCATTATGTCCTGATTCAACAAAAAAAATATGGTGGCTATAAATAATTCTTGATTCTGATTGGCAAAATGGCAAAATGGGTAATATTTGACTGACAGCATCTCTGCAAGGTTATTCATAAAGTTTTTAGGTTCTTAGCATTTGCTATTTAATTTGTTTTCCATCCTATTTTGATGTGTTCTTTTATTTGATTTGTCTTAATGAGAGCTCTCCGTTATACTTTATCTCCTGTCAAAATGTCGAAACATCAATGGCAGAGGTGTATATGTCTTACGAAGGAAGTACTATACCCTCTGTTTCAGAGATTATCATATAACTAAATAATGCACATTACAGTTTACATCGTTCTACTAGTGGGTCCACAATATCCATAGTCTTCAATGTTCTACTTTCTTATCTCACCATAGTGGGGTCAAATTATGCTGCACTTGAAAAGCACCTCATTTTAAAATTTGTTTTTGTATGTAAGTTCTATTAGGAGCATGAGTCTTTGTAATGGAGTATCTGTCTTTTTCAGGTATTTGACAGTAATGGGTCATTCTTGACCTTTGTGAACACATCAGCTGACCCCTTATATGGACCCCAAGGACTAACAGTGACACCTGAGGGGCTTGTTGTAGTTGGAGACTCTGGAAATCACTGCTACAAAGTTTACAAATATTTACAGTAGACTTTCATGTGAAACTAGATTAAAGTACCAATGTCAATGCATAAATGTTTCCAGTAATCAGCTTTAAAAGAAACAAGAATCTATGTTTATATATCTATAAGAACATGTCATTTTAGCAGATTTTGATTGCTTATCTTGAGGGCACTCTATATGTCTCACCAAGTTTTATCACTTACAGAATTGAAGAAATTTACAATTTTGTCATTAAAGCATAACACTATCATCTTGACAAATTTTCCAAGAATTTCTGGACATTGAAATTGATATACAGTAATTTTAGAAAATTTTCATCATAAAATTGGAAAATTGTCTTAAAAATATTGCAGGGAAACTTTTTAAATGTTTATTTAACACACAAGTGTTCTGTTGTTATTTCATGTACATTCTATGCCCTTTTAAGAAGAGATAATTGTATTTTAAATAAAGAACTGTCATTTTAATTTTGTTTTTCATGAGTGGGAAGAAAAAGAGAACCATTTCCATTGGTATCTGTAAATGTTTGTTAAATATTTGGTATATACATGGACAGTATGTACAGTTTATGATCTTCCTGGAGATGTTCTTTTCATTGTGTACATGTACAGTGAATTGTATTTCTTCTCACAAGATTTTGTCCTATAAATAATTGATAAATGTTCTTAAAGTTCTTTATTAGTGCTATACTTCAGAAACCAAATAACCCAGTACTTTTGTGATTATCTCCCTTTGCAATTTTTTTTTCAAAATATTAAGTAAATATTGTTGAATAGAATTGATTACTAATTATTACAATTAAGACAATTGAATTCCAGAACTGTTACAGACACAATTCTTTTGAGGAACACTATGATTCAAGGGAGTACTGCCATTTACTGTAAAGTTTTATCAGATCAATGTGGTATTTATAAACATTCCTGTGTTGTTTCTATAAATGTATTTAATTTTTTGCTTATTTATTGAATATATTTATATTTTACTCTGGTTGTCAAATTGTGTTGCTTTGTTATCAATAATAAATACAAAAATGCTTCAGTAGTGTTGTATTTGCCTTGTTAAAAAAGTTTAAACATTTCATGATACAATATGAGGTCCTTCCCTGTTTCTACAGCACATACAACAGTAGATATTGTAAATATTAACCTACAGTCATTTGAACTTGGTCACTAGATTGAATATGTAAATTAAAAGATATGGGGTAAATGTTAGAGAGTCTGAACTCCAATCCTGAGAAAACAGATGTCATTTACACAAATTTAGAGGTCTCCATTAGAATGGAATACCACTCCTTGTGAAAAGCTTTCATTGTCCTAGATAAAATTAATGTAATAACATAAAAAATTGTGTATAAATAAAATAACACTGCTCTTACCTGAATATTATCCAAAATGTACATGTAAGAAAACATGTGGATGGGTTAAACTAGTTAAGTTGATACCCAATCCTTCCCCAACGAGTGGTCAAAGGAATAAATTTAAGAAAACAGAGGCATTTACTATAAAAATCAAACAGTCACCAAATCCATCTAAAGAGTACCTGAATTACAATAAATATACTAAGCAAAAATACATGCAAAAAGAAGACACCTCTCTAATGAAAGCTTGCAGTTGCTGAAAGCAAGCTCAGGTTGAGATGTCCGATGATAAAACATCAAGCTTCTAAACAAAAGATGTCATCAAGCACAGTCTGTCTGACAATTTTATACTGTGTTGTCAATACATGTAAAGAAAGACAAGATGGATGTAATGTCAAATTGATCAGTATTTGTGTAAGGAATAAGTTTATTTATTAATATATGTACCAACAAAAACCAGTTTTAATGTCTTGCTTCACTGTCTAACTTGTACCCCTTGTGGATAAGTTTGTTTAATGAAACAATGAGATTCAATCGATCATTTTTTTCAATTTTTATGCTTTATATGTAATGTTACTATAAAATGAAGGATGTGACCGATATCCCTTGTCTTAACAAAATTCTACATTTGCAAGGGTTATAAAATGTACAAGTCTTGAGCAGCTTGTGATATCTCTGTCCCTTTGCAAAAGTTTACCAGTAAGATGCAGGTTGCTATCATTTAAGTCAGAAACTGCAAACATGGGCAAACCGAGCTATTTGTGAAATTTAAACCCCATACAAAGGAGCTAAAGGCACATCCCAATCAAGAATCGGAAAGTTAACTATAGGAAAGAAAATAGGCCCTTCTCAGAATTGAATAATCAACTATCCCATCTTCCAACCATGTTGACCATTTTAGTTGAACTTAGTTTTACATTGGATCGTTTCACTATGGGAAACTCATTAACAAAATCTTCTCATGTAAAACATGCTCAGATTGATGGAATGGTCACTATGTTGGTCCCTCTCTGACTTTCAGCTGATGACCCCACCCGCCAACCAAGCTGCTACACCGGAACATATTCTAACATAGGACTAGATAGTAAAATCTTGACTGGAACTTCTTACTCAATTGTATTTAAACTTTGGTGGAATGATCATTAGGTGTGTGCTTTTTAGAGTTGTATCTCTTAAGGTTCTATGTTAACATAAGATGCTCTTGGTAATTCATTTTAAATATCTTCTCATCTGATCGAGTGCGGAAGGTCGTGGGTTCGATCCCCGGCCGGGTCAAACCAAAGACTTTAAAATTGGTATTTGCTGCTTCTCCGCTAAGCACCCAGCATTAAGGAGTAAGAGCAAAGACTGGTCGACCCAGAGTCAGAGTAATGTGTCTGGGTAAACTGACATGTCTTCCTGCGGACTGTTGCTTTCATGAACTAGCATGTTAAAAATCCGGCTCACACTCAGTCTAGTACAAAGCAGGGTTCATCATCGTCACTCATTAATATGCTATATCGTCCTGAATATGCATGAAATACTTGCCACTGAACGTTAAGCAACATTCAATCAATCTTCTCATCTGGGACTACTTGTTCATTTTGAACCATACTTTGGTGGAATGGTCACTAGGTGGGTCCCTTCAGAATTTTATTGGCCATGTTTTTCCCAACCGCCAGCCAAGATGGCTGCTATAACGGAACTTTTTCTAACAAAGGACAGAGTGAGAAATACATCAAAAATCTTCTTGACTAGATCTTCTTACTCAGTTGATTCAGGCTTTGCTGGAATGGTTAATAGTTGGGTCCCTATCAGAATTATATAAAATGACCCCCATCTTCTCAATTGGAATCAACTTTTAGTGGAATGATCACTAGGTGGGTCGCTTCTTAGCCCACATGACTCCTTTGTCAGAACTATGAGTCCGTCGTCGCCGGCGTCGTCCGTTAACTTTTTACATTTTCATCTTCTTTTCTTAAACCACTCAACAGATTTCAACTAATTTTGGGGAAAATGTTAGCAGTTGGTCCTTTACCAGATTTGTGATTTTGATACCGATCGGAATTTTAACATGGCCGCCACTGACAGTTATTTGTTCTGATGGATCAAAATTTCAAAAACCCGTAGTCTTGTCAGAAATCACAGAGGGCATTGAATTGTTGTTTTGCAAAAATGATTGTTAGATAGCCCTTTACTTAATTTATGATTTGTTTGCTGATCGGAAATTCAAAATGACCGCTTTGCGCAATTTGATTAACATTGGGCTCTATGGGAATTTCACATCTTCACCTTCTTATCTGAAACCGCTGAACAGATTTCAACCTATCTTGGCAGAGATGTGAGGCAAGCGGTCCTTTTATAACATTTGTGTTTTTTGTGAAGATATGAAATTCAACATGACCACCAGGGCCAATTATGTGTTCTAATTGGTCAATAGTTTTAAAAAATCTTCTTGTCAGAAACAATAAAGTGGCTTAAATTGTTAAATTGCAGAAATGACTGTTACATGGTCGTGTACTAAATTTGTGATACGTTTGACGAACGGAAATTATAAATGACCGCCATGACGCAACTTAGTTAAACATTGGACCCTACGGGAATTTCACATTTCATCTTCTTTTCTGAAACCCGACTCACAGACTTTAACACAACATGGCAGAAATATTAGGCAGATGGTCCTTTACAAGATGTGTGTTTTGGGTGCAGATATGAAATTCAACGTTGCCGCTAAGGCCAATTATGTGTTTTGATTTGTCCAAATTTCAAACACATTCTTGTCAGAAACCACAAAGTGGATCGAATTGATATTTTCCAGAAGGATTGTTAAATGGTCCTTTACATAATTTGTGAATTGTTTGCTATTTTTGCTAATTGGAACCATGGCTCAACTTATTTTTTTTCATTGGATCATATGGGAATTTCACAGTTTTTCTATCTATTCTGAAACCACTGAACAGATTTTAATCAAACTTGACAGAATTGTTAGGCAGGTTGTCCATTACCAGATCTATGTATTTGATGCCGATCAGAAATTCAACATGACCGCCAGGGTCAATGATTTGTTCTGATTGGTCCGAATTTTTAAAATCTTCTGGTCAGAAACCACATAGCTGATTGAATTGTTACTTTGCAGAAATGATGATAGATGGTCGTGTACTTAACTTGTGAATTGTGAATCTTTATTTCTGTCTATAGCAGCTACAATGGTGTAAGTCTTTTCATCTTCATGTTTTGAATATGGATGTGTCTAAGGACGTCATGTTTTGTAGGTTTTAAGATTGTGTAGTATATCTGATGAAGGATTGAATTTTACATCCTTGCATACAACGCTGTGTTGGGATCTTTCTTATGCAAATATCTAGAAAGATAGCAAATATATCTAAAAGTAGACCTTGAATATTATGTATCAAATAAATTAAATAGAAATTGAACACCTCGGTGTTGTCTGTGATTTCTGTCTGCCCCATTAGTATCTTTGAATAATTTTTTCATTATTTATAAATGTATTTAGTTAATTTTATGATCCGATTCAGGAATTGCATACATGTATATGTAGTAAGGCGATGAAAGCCTGCTGTTCTTTTTAGAAGATGATTACGCACAGTGCTTGCTATATCTTTTATGGATAACAGATAACAGATAACACTGTGTTAAAAATAATTCCGAACATCCTGGTACTTTGTAGTGTTTGGAGTGAAACATCTGCAATTCTTGGATTTTTACCTTGCCATAAGACAACATATTTTCTTTATTCATTGTAAAATATGATATTAATAAAATTCAAACTACATATCACCAATAGCAAAAAACATATGAAAAGCAATGTTATATGAAAATGCAATATTACTGAAAACATAAACCCATTGAAAATTGTCTTAGACCAATGTAAAAACCCGAGTTGATTGGTATGTTTTAACCAAAATAACAGTACAAGTAAAAGAAAGGTGAAATATTATTGATTTGTAACTTGAGATGTCACATCCGAACTATAAATATCCTTACAATAAGATTGAATTTTGGACATTTTTATGAGTGACACTGCCCAGCCGTTGCATTGCAAAGAATTACGATTTAGCTCCTCTAACTGAAGGGTTAGGAGAACTATTGCCATTAGGACACTCCAAATTATTTACTTGTTTTTCGGATTCGCTCGCTCCTAAATTCATAGATTCGAAAGTTCAAAAAAACTTTACTCGCTTCATTTTTTATATGTTTGAAAATTTTCCTACATATTTAAATAAAAATATTCCCGCGGGCTCCTAAAAATATACAAAAAGGATGAAAAAAATATAAACTGTTTTTTTCTGCATCAAATTTTCAGATTTCGCTTTATAATTTTACTATTTTCAGAAAAAAAATTAAAATTAAAATTTTCAATCGCTCTCATCTAATTTTATCATAAACAGAGTGCTTCCCAAGCGCAGCATGTTGCGACCGCAGCACGTTGAAATGTGAAAGGTGAACAAAAGGCTCTTTGAGTAAGTGTGGACACAGTATTTTGTTGGACACAATAATGTGATGGACACAGTAATGTGTTGCACACAGTATAGAGCTGGACACAGTAAAGTGCTGAACACAGCAAAATGCTGGACACAGTGATATGACTGATAAAAGATCATTTTGACTCATCTTATCCTCAAAACTGGTGTCACTTTGTTAATTTTTTTCAAAATCGTATTAAAATTTTTTTTTCATATTATACGAAATTGAATTCCCCCCACTTTTTTTTACCCCTTTTAACTCAATAACGGGAAAAATAGAGAAAATATGTTGGCATAGACTGAAAGCTCTCATTGAGAGGAATTAAATGCAAAAAACCATCAAAATCGGATGAAAAATAAAAATTTCACCTCTCCTGCAAAATCGCATTTTTAAAACCCTTTTACCCCTTTTATACAAAAAACAGTACATTTTGCCAAAAAAATGCTTGGAATAACTTTATTTCATTTTTTATGAGGAATTATTTGCAAAAAAACCCATCAAAATCGAATAGAAAATAAAATTTCTCCATATTATACGAAATTGAATCCCCCCCACTACTTTGACCCCTTTTAGCTCGAAAACGGTAAAAGATAGAAAAATCTGTTGACATTCTACTGAAAGCTCTTATTGAGAGGAATTAAATGCAAAAAAAACCCATCAAAATCGGATGAAAAATAAGAATTTCACATCTCTTGCAAAATCGCATTTTAAAAACCCTTTGACCTCTTTTATACAAAAAACTGTACATTTTACAAAAAATGTCTGTAGTAACTTTTATTGAATTTTTCATAAGGAACCATTTGCAAAAACCCCTTCAAAATCCGATGAGAAAAAAAAGTTACAAAAATTAGGGCGTCGCCATTTTTGGACCCCTCATATCTCAATAATAGTAAGAAATAGATCATGATGCTTGTGACCTATAATGTTTACTTTTTCATTAAAAATACAAAGAAAAAAAACATCAAAATTGGACAAGAAATAGAGATCTTGCATTCAAATAAGAGAAAAACCTCTTTGGCCCCTCCCCCAAAAAACGGTTGGGGCTAGATCCCCCAAAATCAATACCAACCTTTATTTAGAGCCAATTATCAATGTCCTTAAATATTAAAAGGATGGGTTGATTAGAACAAAAATTATCGAGCGTAAACCAACCTGTCTACAGATGCTAACGACGACGCCGAATTGAAACCGAACATGACACGAATCCTATTAGGTGTTGAATTTTTAATGACCAAGTGTTGTTATTTTGGTAGCGATCCGCCATCCAAGATTGCAACCTAAGGAGAACTCATTTAAACATCGGAAACTATCAGAAATGCATACAAAGGACTTCCTTGGAGCCACCTAATGGATTGAAACAAAGCATGGAAAAGATGTTCTGGGAACGGTCATTATGAAACAAACTTGATTGTTTCTCCTTGCCTGTTTTTTAGAGTAAGAATTATACTTACTATCCACTGCCACACTTCCTACATGTATATCTTAAAGATAACCCCTGCGGATAAGTCTTTCCATTTAAGAACTTCATAATTCTGTTCCTGCAACTTTTACTGAAAGGCATCCTCACTGATGAATTCATCTCCTTCCTGGGAGATGTAAACGAAACCATTGTTTACAAAGTCATTTACGGGGCCATTTCATTAATGTTCAATCGTAACACAATCTGTATAAATTTCATAACATGGGTTGGGTTTATATGGAAGATTTGCCTTTAATGAAGGCAGGTGCGGCAGAATGAAACTTTTTCGCATTATGGTATCCATTATATAACTTGGTCCACGATTACCATCTGCATTTGTTCAAGTTTCTAATTTGGATGTGATGCAGTCCTATCATGTTGTCATTATGAAGTTCTTTAGTTTTTTAGCTCACCTGGCCTAAAAGACCATGTGAGCTGTTGCCATCACTTGGCGTCCGTCGTCCGTCCGTCCACAATTCACATTATACTCTTCTCCTCTGAAACCACTGGGCCAATTTGAACCAAACTTTGGTGGAATGGTCCTTGGATGATCCCCTTTCAGAATTGTATCCGGGGTCGTGATTGACCATCCAATATGGCTGCTGTTACTAAAAATAGAAAAAAGGGG